>VUQK01018001.1:6820-19079 GCA_015106715.1 Bujurquina vittata | reverse complement strand
TAATGGCTAAAATGCTCCACACAGCCTGAGGGAAGATGCAGAGTTATGCGATAACTGTACTAATTCTCTCTAGCGTCATCAATGCATTTGACATTTCTTTCACTGCCAAAATAACTAGATTAAACATCGCAGCGTAATCCTTCAATCCTTTTGTGTGCACTATAGGATTTAAATGCAGCAATACTGTTTTCCTACTATAATGATGCCATTAGCTGAAAGCAAACTTTCTACATGAATATTGGCCCCGGGCCATAGCATGATTTATGAACTAGCAAAGGCACTTTTAAATCTCTCAAGTAACTACTCTCTACGCTGTTTATTAACAGTCTGTAAAAGCCTTACATTCCTGGAAGTAATGTACTCCATTCCTTTGGCCACCTGGTAGGAAAAGCTGAGGAGATCTTCAGCGTCCAAGGACAGGTCATCTATGTCATCTAGGCACACATAATCAGTTTTAAGGAATCAGAGTTTAAAAAGACTAGGTTACCTCCACCAAGGAGGTTATGAGATTCATTTGATATGCCTGTTTGTTGGCAGAATTACTCAAGAAAAATGTAACCATACGCATACATTTTCCCAAGAAAGTATCACAGATTCAGAGATCCTTCTGGGCCCAGATATTCAAACTGGGATTCATTTGCAGGGAATTTTCAGCCTTGGTGGAGGTATGCTGGGTTGGCTATGCAGTGGACAGTCATTAGAAATGTGAAGAGAGAGAGAGCTGCTGTACCTGACTCAGAGGATCTTTCTTTCTCAGAGGGACGCATGGGCATATATCCTGTACCAGTAGCTTCACTGCTACATGCATTCACACACACACGAACACACAAGTAAGTAGTAAAATTAAGCACTTTCAGCTGTAACCACTGTAAAGAATTCAAACACATACACACCTTGTGGACTCTGTTGGGTTTGAGACGTTGCGATAGTAACCATCCCCAGCTCGGGAGTTAAGGAAGGACTCTTTTTTTCTTCGCAGGAAGTTGAGGAGGTCCCCATAGCAACAGTATTCTGTGATTACCAAAATTGGTCCTGGCAGGATGCAGGGATTAAAAAAAAAGAAGAAAGAAATCAACCATCATTCGCTGATTTTTAAACCATAACAGCACAGTGAAAATGAGACAAAAAAGACATTTACAAATCCATGGAAGTCAGGCTGAAAGAACTTAAGCTTTAATGAGTAAATCTGACTCAGTGAAAGATGTGTTAGTTTGACAATAACGGTGTTTAAAAAGCTGCTCAATATTTTATGTTTAAACATATTCAGTGTTTCTCTCATAACACATACCCACACTTCTGTGGAAAAAATGCTAAATTGCAATCAGTACCGAGGTCTAGACAGTGAAATAATATTGAACACATGCACAGCAGATTTGTTGCAAAGGAAAATGAATCACGTCTTCGTATCGGAGGCAGATGACAGTTCAATAACCGATAATGGTCGGGCAAAGCAGTCACCATCTAAGAATACTGCAAATGTGTCTCCTAATATTTGTGATCATAAACTCAGTCAGTAATAAGGACCTGATGCAAAAGGTTTATACGGTCAACAAGAGCCAGAACAAATTCACCCAAAAATATGAATCCAAAAATATCTCACATGTAAATTTGATTCTGAGTGAACTAAACTCGCTAATGGTGACACCTCTCACCTCCGACGGTGCAGGCTCCCAGCAGGTTAACGATGTTGACGTGGTTTCCAAGGTAAATGAGAACCTTCAGCTCAGACATCAGCGCCTCCTTCTCCGTGGAATGAGCGTTGGCTGAGATGACATCGTCACAACATTAAAACACAAGCAGTCAGCAGTGGAAGACGTACAAGTACAAAGTCAGAGGCTGGAAAGTGAAAGTATTCCCTTGTGAGGGACATATTCTCATATTTAACAGCCTAGTGGCAATTAAAAATATTGATGCATAAATATTAAACAGCCATTTTAGCCATTTTTTGTATCTGATGTTTAAACTTTTTAAGTACAGTTCTCATACGCACATTGTTAATTTGTTTCACTTCATAATAACACAGAATAACAGAGAAGAAAAAAAGACAGACTTACGCTTCAGCATCTTAACAGCGACGGTTGTGACAGCGTCTGCAGAACACAGTCCATATGCTGTGGCCCTCACTACTTTTCCAAATGCCCCAGAGCCCAGGGTTTTACCTTCATGGACACAAAAAACTATCCTTTAACATTTCATAGTCACTTTAAAAGTGATAATAATCTCATGCCTGCACATTTGCACTCACACACACATAGCTACACACGCGTTTCCTACCAAAGCGTAGCTTCTGCCTGGGGAACTCCCATTTGGAGTCATACGGCAGCTGGGTGGGGTCAATATATATGTGGTTGTTTCCATGAATGCTCTCAATGACCTTCCACTGAATTTGGAACTTTGGTTTCTGTTAAAGTTTGGAAAGGAGAGAAAAAGGGACGTTAGATCAGCTTTCCAGGATTGTTTGTTGTGTTTGACTGCATAGCTCATATCCCCTTTCACATTGCTCTTTTAATGTACAAAGATGCACTTTAGTTGTCAGCCCATGTCTAGACTTTCCCCCTGACGATCCCACTGCAGATGCGTGAACTACTTCTCAAGGAGTCTGACTCATCGGAGCGCAATAACAGCATCATGCTCAGGGGGGCAAATTAATGGCTGGAGGCGTGATCGCAGTGTCAAAAAATCCTTTAACTACAGCATGTCTGCACTTTAAATGGTTGATTGATTCAGCTGAAATTCATTAGGACACATTCATGTTGATTAAAAGAACATACTGTCACTCTTGTGCGCAAAACGTCGCTACCAAATGCAGATAGAAAGATGCTTCTAACTTTAATGTACTCTGAACAGGATGCAGGCGTGAGTCATTAGTAAATGAAAATGGGCCCTTTGCCAGAAACTACCGAAGCCATTTACTTTCCTGGGATGCAAACTGTATATCAATGGTGCTTGATGAACTTAATTTAACACTGATGTTTATAATCTTTGAAACAGATTCATGGCTTTGAAAGGGACTGATGGCCAAAGAGTTTTGTGAGTAATGTCAAATTTATGACCCTACTGAAACTCGGGTTAAAATCACAATTACCATACGCCATGTGAACTTTATTTCCTTTTCCCCTTACCTGCATGTACTTATAGAGCAGCACCACTAAAACGAGGCTGAGTAAGACCCCAGTAGCCACCATGCCAGTTAGAAGAGGCGTGAAGAGTTTATGGGGGATGACACGCTCTGAGAATGCACACAGTGAGAAATCACATGGAGCATTGAAAAAAACACGTTTTGGTAGTTTTACACACACACACACACACACGCACACACACACACACACACACACACACACACACACACTCGGGGTGACATCCTCCACTGTTAAAACAGGCAGCTGCAGCAGTGTTGTTTGTTTGTGTGACAAGGATTAGTGAGTCTGCGCCATATAATCCCAGCTTGCATAGTCAGCATACACTAATCTCATTCAATCTGTACCCAGTAACCACACACCTGGCCTCTGCAGACAAAGGGTCAATAGGTTTGTGTGTCTGTTTGAACAGAACGCTACATAAGACAACCCCACCACCCAGACAGTGACGCTCCACCAGCGTTACACTCCTTGTGTGCATGAACTGTATTTAATCTATACAGGGCATGGTGTGTCATACCACTGATGGAGAACAGTGTGTAGGCCTCCGCGTCCTCTGTAGAAGCAACACACTCCAGGGTGTGGTACTGAGAGAACTCTTTGGTGACATTCAGTCGGCTTTCCACCTCACTCTTACCAAAGGTTGACTCTGAAAGGATAGCGACCTCCGGGGTCTCCAGTTGGGTGGCATTGGGGAGTTGTGAGCACCTGTTGAGATATCAAGGTTGTTTAAGGTCACTCTTTCAGGTTTTCTGTGTTCTGTTCAACAGGTTTCATAAGAAGAAAAAGCCAAAGAGAAAATAAATATAAAAATATATTGTATTTACTTTGCTGACCAAGTTTTATTGCCTTTGTTACATTTCAACTCAGCACGAGAGCCTCTACTGCATTTAGTGGTCATTCATGGTTGCGCTAGTTTCTCAAAACTAACTCTCCTCTAGTAGGAGAGTTAGGAAAGGTGAGACAGGGATGGAAACTCCTTGGCCTGCTGCAAGTGCATTAAAAGATTTCCATTTTAATTGTTACGTTGTCTAAAACAAATTTTAAAAATATGGAGAGCAACAGACCAAACCAAAATGATTTTAGATCTAATAGTGGGGAAATTAGAGCACAGAAATTCTGCATCTGAATTAAAACTGAACCACCCAATAAACCCATCAGGGGTGGTGTCCCTGCAGCACATCACCCAGTGGAAACGCAGTGCTCTTTCTGCTCTTCCTTCCAGTTATTCGCTCCATCACTTCTGCTTTAACATGCCAAAATGACCCATTCTGGTCTCACAATTATAAAACATATATTAGTTTCCCTAATCTACTAATATGAGCTGTATTGCTGGAATACCTTGTGTGGGGCAGCTCACAGAAGTACCAGCTGATCTTAGGGACTGGGTAACCTGCAGCAATGCACCGTACCTGTCCATCAACAGGCCCTTCCTGAGCAGTAATTACAGGCTTACCTTACAGAGAAAAAAAGAAAGCCACATATTTAGCATACAGCACATGTATAAAGCATTTCCTGTACTTTTGTCAGTCAGAACTCCAGACCTCTCACTTTCCTTTATACAGGCCAGAATTACATTAGTGTTTTCAATCAAATTTCTTCAAAATCTGTTTGGTGCAGTTTCCTGTCCAGGTGGTGATGTTCCCTTCTGCTGCTTCCAGCTGAAGTCCACGATCAGTTCCTTTGTTTTGCTGATAATCAGCAGGAGGTGCTTCTCTCGGCACCAATCCTCCAGGTGACAAACCTGGAGGGCTTTCAGAGTTGCTCTTCTGCATATTTTGTAATAAGTGGTTGATTCAGTTACTGTTGCCTTCCTATCAGCTCAAAGTAGTCTGGCCATTCTCCTCTGACATCATCAAGGTATTTTCACCGAACACAGAACTGATGCTCACTGGATATTTTCTCTTTTTTGGTCCATTTTCTGTAAACTCGAGAGATGGTCATGTAGGTCAGTAGCTTCTGAAACACTCAGACCAAGAACTGTGCCACTTTCACTCACCTTTCTTCCTGATGCTCAGTTTGAACTTCTTGACCATGTCTACATGCCTAAATGCTTTGAGTTGTTGATCCATAATTGGTTGATTAGATATTTGCATTAAGAAGCAGTTAAACAGGTGGACCTAATAGAGTTGCTGCTGAATGTATGTAGCATGACTTTACTGGACTATATAGTAGTTTCAAGTTTCAAATAAACACTTCACACTGCTCTACTGTATAGATCTGTTATTTTATCTTTAACCAACTAAAAGTCTTCTAAATATGAACACAAAGGAACAAGTGTGAGAGCTACTTACTGTTGACGTAGACATGAAATGAATGATGAACAGACGCATCTTCATGACTGGCTGAGAAGTTATAGATCCCACCCTCGGATCCAAGAACCCTCACTAGTCTCAGCTCACTTCTGTATCTGATTAAAAAAAGCATACTTATAAAATCTGTCCACACACAGTCATATACCAGAACTGGTACACTTTTAAAGAACTGTACCTGTACTTGTGTTGGTGGATGGTGATTACGTGCTCTGTGGTGTTGTGGAGAAGCTTGCCATTGTAAGACCAGGACACAAAGCTCGGTGCAGGATAGGCATCAAATTCAATTCTTAGGCTCAAGCTCTCCCCCTCTTTAACCTCTTCCTGGACTGGACTTTGACTTACTAACATTTTAATGAAACCTTGATCTGAAGAGCAGAAATATGTTAGTTATTTGGGCTAATTTGATACCTGTCTGTGGACTTCTTATTCTGCACATTTGTGTGGTCTTGGAAGTGACTAAAACCTAACTGGAGCAACTGTGATTGATTGAAAATAAATTTTTGAGTGTACTGTAAATACAGACGTCAGTATATGAATGCTGTTTAGTCTTACCATAAACTTTCAGCTGAACTGCTTCATCGCTGTGGCCTTTTTCATTGTTAGAATGGCAGCGGTAAATGCCTGAGTCTAACTGGTTGACAGCTGGGATCAAGAGTGAGGCGGCACGCTCATAACCATAACCCGTAGACAGGATGTGTGAGGTTTGGGTTTCATAAGGATCCTGCAAAGTGGGAAAGTGGAGACATGCTGAGTTTACAGGTGTAACATGACACAGATCGAGAGTTTTCTACATCATGTGCTTTAATCCAGCAGGTGTAATCATATTATAATACATGAAATCTGTCTGTCAACAGACAGATTTCATGTATTTGATGTATAATCAGGAGTTGAGCAACTAAACTTGGCACAGTTACATCTTAGGCCCTTAGGTTAGGTTCTTACCTGTAACTGTATTCTTATCTGTCTTATGACATCATCATGTCTACAACCACCTACTAAAAAACCTACTAAAACGACACAGTGTTATGCACCTTATAAACGCATAGTATCATTTTCATTAACAGTAACATCTAATTTCTAGCCACAAAACTTGAAGTATGCATTATGACGTCTTCATAATGTCTAGCACCCACCTAACAATGGCAATCACAGATCAAGCAATACTATAGCACGGGCATGTACTGTACCGGTACATTTCTGTACTAGTAAGTAACAATATGTAAATAGCAACCATTTTTCCAAACAATTGAATCTGTGTAAAACACAAATAAAAGCACAATGCAACAATTTGCAAATCATAACCGGCCAACCCCCCCAGATACGCCCCTGCATGTCAAAGCTTTTTTGAAAAGGTGGAAGCTCCAGCAACACTTGTAGTATGAAGAACAACTTTATTGCTGGACCAGCGTGTTTCAGGCTATACTTGTATCGTCAGTGATGAAAGGCAGAGGCTGCTGAAACGTGTTGGTCAAGCATTACACTTGTTCTTCATGCTGCAGGTGTGGCTGATGCTGCAATCTCTATGGATATTTGCACTTCTCTGTGCACCTGGGAAGTCGGTGAAGTTGTGCCAGAAACCTCTATCATGTTTCTAATTTTTTTTTCGTGGAACAAATTCGAAACACAAATGGACATTTTCAAAAATCACCAAAATTTCTTAAATGTCAACGTTTCATTTCTTTCTTTTTTTTTTCTTGTCTTTATTCAAATTTATATTCAAATATTAGGTTTAAATTATTCACATGTAATCTGAGTCTGCTTTTTTTTTCAGTTTTACAGAGCATCTCAACTTTTTTGGAAACACTGTTACAGTACGGAAAGCCAATTAAATCTCTAAAGCATTACTTAGGATATGAGCTCACTTTTCTCCACGATAGCCTGGTGAAAAGTGAAAACATTGCTAAAGGGCATTACAAAGTGTTTGAGAAGTGGGTAGCCAACCATCCTTGACAAAGAACTGCAAATAAATCCCTGAATCATTCTCACCGCTGTTGACGGGAAGTCCCACTTGAGAGTGACGTCTGCGTTGACATTGGAGGAGCTGCAGGTAAGCTCAAACTGTTCCCCTGTCCTCAAGATGACAGTGCCTTTCTGGGACAGAGCGATCACTGGGCGTAACTCTGGCACTGAATCAGGGGATGCAAAAGCAACTTTGTCATAAATGCTGTATTTATGAGAGCATCTATACCGGCATCATAAACACTTCTGTTTTGTTCCTATTATAATTTTCTGCCTGTGTAGTGTCACACAGGCTGTAGTGTAATCACTCTGGATTAGTATGATCTAGCATTTAGCAGTTCATTAAAACTGCATGAAAATCTGGTGATTTTTTTGCTAAAATGGAAAATATGACAAACAAATAGCTTATTTAAACACCATAATAAAATAGCCTGAAGGGTGTGTGCCTGTGGTTTGTACTGTGCAGCTTTATACTGACATGAGCAGCATGTCCATTTGCAGACACTTGTCCCCACGTAGGCAGCACGATTAATTTCCAGCATTAAATGTCTGCAGACGCCACTTCGGTTGCTGTGTTTGTGTTGCACTAATTCTATTTAATGCAAACACAGCCTTCATGCTCAGTTACAAAGCTTTGTTCACTAAGGGACTTAAATCCCTTGACTGCTCCCTTCCTCTCTCTCTCCCTTTTCCCATCAGTCAAAAGGACACCATGCCATAGTGCCCTCGGCTTGTCTACATTTAGACTTCCACTGCAGAGCAGACTGAAAGTGCTGATGTAATGCAGAGGACAGAAACGCAAACAGTTTCCTCTGACATCAACTTAAATTGTTTTTATGGCACATTTTGTTTTTAATAAAATGCACGTGGCTCAAAAAAATTGAAGATCTCTTTGTGGCTAAATAAAAGTGAACAGACGGCTTTTGGACTGTCTATTATTAACACTGCTAGCTGCTCTGCCTTTGCCAGTATTGGTCCACTATCATGCTCCAGTCTCATCCAAGACTGGATGGATTTCCTATAGGATCAATGTTTATAGTGTCTGCTGATCCTTTGATTTTTTTACAGTGTTAGAATTTCTCTTATTTGTTGATTGAAATGTCAATATTTACCAATATGTAGGCACCTATTGACATTTCATGGATTAAAATCCTTCAGTTTCCATCAAACCAAATTCCTGCAGGACTAATGACATGCCATTATGCTTTCAGATGCATTAGTGAAGGCCTCGGTTTTAACTTCCACATAATAATTATGGATAAAGTATGGATGTTTTTTCCCACTATAGCATTCCTTGGTACTGACTTTGCAGTCTTCCCTTTTCCTAGTTCAAACGCATCCTCTATAGATGCTTCTTTGCTCTCAACATCTGCTTACAGATGATGTCTTATGATATCATCATGTCTACAACCACCTATATATTTCAGACATGAAGAGAAATATATGAATGCAGTATTAAGCCCTTTCTTCTTCCACCACATTTAGCTTCATTAACACCAGTGAAACAGCTCGAGCATCGTGTTAATTGAAACAGGGCACAAAAAAGTCAAGCTTAGATCACAATCCTGAGAGATCAGCTGATAATAAATGATCTCAGTGCCAACCCACATCAGCTGATGGCTCAGCTGATACCCTGCCATGCATCAGAGAGTTGCTGCACATCTTCGACCAGCTTTGAAACCCGCTTCCTTCCTAGCTCCTCTTGTTCAAGCTGTGCCTGATTTAATTAGGGTCTGTTGTCACTGATGCCTTCTCTGTTCTGTAACAGAGTCTTATATTTCCACATATGCGCAGAAGAGGAGGTGCCAGAACAGAGCTATACCACCAATTATTAATTACTCTAGACAGTGACTGATCTTTCACTAAAATGAATGGCAGTTTCCGGAAACAAGAATTTTACATGATGCATTTTGACTCTTCCTTACCAAGTCGTACTTCCAGAATGTATTTGCTCGAATTCACTTTGACTCCATGAAGAAACCCCACACATATGTAGCAGCCATCGTATTCCCTTTGAATGTTGTTGATGGTGATGCCTTCCTGGATGTCACTCTGATAACTCATACCAGAGGGCAGAGGTTGTTTATCACAGGTCTCCAAGCCCAGGTCGGTGACCTCGGGGTCAGTAACAAGGCAAGGAATGGTGCAGCTATGACCTTCTCGCACCAGTTTGTGGTTTACCATAATATGCAGGAAAGCATTATCGGGGTCTAGGGAGATGACAGACAGAGGAAGTTTTGGATTAATGTTGCTGTGAAGACAAACACCCAATCGCCGTTCCCTTCCCCCAGCTTAAACACCCACCTTTCACATATACGTAGATGGAGCTCTGTTCCTGTGTGACGTTGTTCACACATATATAACGACCCATGTGGTTGAGCTGCACTGCTGACAGCTTGATGAAAGCCACATTGCCCTCCTGCACCTCGCCATCCAGCTTGCGAGATTTGTCCCTGTACCACCTTAACCTGGGCGGGGTGCTAGACGTTGTGGCATTGTCATAGCAGCGCAGCTCTAGCTTCCCCCTCTTGGGAACTGCGATATGAGGCCCACTGGGGGAGATGAGTGGCTTTGACCACACTGGAAGAGAGGAAGAACATTAAGGTGATGGACGGTGGGGCTGATGCTAATTCTGGACAGAAAAATGCTGCTGTTTTAAGGAGGATTAATGTACATCAATGACAACCTGTGGAAAATCAAAAGAACACAAAACATGAAGAGAAAGGGCAAAAAAGACAGAGCAGAGATGCTGTTCTTCAACTAAACCTTTTCCCAATATGCCCTCACTTTATTAGGTACACGTCACTAGTATCAGGTCGGTACCTCATTTTGCCTTCAGAACTGCTTTGATTTTTGATAGCAAAGATTCAACAAGGTCCTGGAAACATTCCTCAGAGATTTTGGTCCACACTGGCATAAGAGTTGCTGCAGATTTGTTGGCTACATATCCATGGTATGAATCTGGCGTTCCACCAGATGCCAAAGGTGCTCTGCTTGGTTGAGATCTGGTGATTGTGGAGGCCATTTGAAGACAGTGATATCACTGTCATGTTCAAAAAACAGTTTGAGGTACTTTGAGCTTTGAGGCATTGTGTGCTAACCTTCTTGAAGTTGTCATCAGAAGATGGGCACACTGTGGTCATAAATGCAAGGACATGGTCAGCAACGATACTCGGGCAGGCTGTGGCGCTTAAATGATGCTCAGTCGGAAGTGAGGGACCCATGACGTGCCAAAAAATTATCCTCCACACATTACATCATCAGCCTGAACCACTGACACAAGGCAGGATGGACCAATGCTTTCATGTTTTTATTACAAATTCTGATCCTATCATCTGAAAGTCAAAACTGAAATAGATACTCATCAGACCAAAAAATATTTTTTCCAGTCTACTATTATCCAATTTGGTGAGCCTGTGGGAACTGTAGCCTCAGTTTTCTGTTCTTGGCTGACAGGGATGGCCTCCGGGGTGGTCCTATGCTGCCGCAGCCCGTCTCCTTCAAGGTTCAATGTGATGTGTCTTCAGAGATACTCGTCTGTTTGGTTGTAACCAGTGGTTATTTGAGTTACTGCTGCCTTCCTATTAGCTCGAAGTAGTCTAGCCATTCTCTGACCTCTGACATCATAAAGGCATTTCCAGAGAAAATCCCAGTAGATCAGCAGTTTCTGAAACAATCAGACCAGCCCACCAGACCACCTGGCACCAACAACCATGACGCGTTCAAAATCACTTAAATCACTGTCCTTCCCTCATTCTCATACTCTTTCAATCTCAGCACGTCGTCTTGACAGTGCAACATGCCTAAATGCATTAAGTTGCTGCCATGTGACTGACTGATTTTATTTGCATTAGGAAGCAGCTGAACAGATTCACCCATTAAAGTCGATGTTGATTTTTATTTAGATTATTTAACTGATTCTTCCATTAACTGTTTGGTTTCTGAAGTGCTAGACAATAGTGACAATAGCCATCAGGAATCAGGAATCCTGAAGTCCATGTGATAACAAGGTTTTTCTTGCTTGTTTTGTTAATAAACCACCACTAAAACTATATAACAAACTAAAAACAAGAAAATCCTCATAGCTGAAATGCTGTAAGTAACTGTCATGACAAAGGCTGAAAATATCTAAATAATTGGTTACTTTTCTTTTGATTTATCATTTAAACCCTACAGAGTGCCCAGTGTGGTGGTTAAACAGGATGGCATGATTGGTAGAGACTCCCTAAAGAGAACCACCACAGCTCAATTGAAGAATCAATAATTATGAGTTATCCAGCCGCTGAGTAATCATGCATCAAGGTCCCTAAACCTATTCCCTTAAGATCCTTCAGATGAGTAAACCCAACTGACATTTTAGTTTTAGCCCCCCACCCCTTTTTTTTCTTTCTTTCTTTATTTATTTTTTTGATTTCCACATGATAAACGCCATTTCAAGAACAGGATTTTCATGTGACTGTTGTGCCTTCAGGCTCAAGTCGAGCTCAGAAAGCAGGAAAGAGAAGGCTTTGGATGCCCCCCTTCCAAAACATCCACATCTGTGTTTGTGCAGGGTGTTAGGGCATGTTTTTAATGCTGGATCTCTAGGAATAGGAGTTTGGCAGCGAGTGCTATTTGAACAAGCGAACGGTTTCAATAAAAACCCGAGGCAGTTATGTGACTAAACACAAAGCTCTGATCTTAACACTGAGAGCTGCTAGATGTCAAGATGCTGCGGGTGCTTCGTGGAAGAAGATGCGCATCTTTTTTTTTTTTGGGGGGGGGGGCTTCTGCTGCTTTGTGAGGTTGCTAAACCTTTCCCTTTTCTTTTGGGTGGGGTAAATAATTAATTTTCAAAAAACACACCCC
>VUQK01017998.1:6476-20603 GCA_015106715.1 Bujurquina vittata | reverse complement strand
AGCTAAAAAAAAATTAGTTATCTGTTTCAAAAAAAAAAAAAATTCAAAATGAAACTTATAATCCTAAAATATTCCTTTTGGGATATAATAATGTGGCCAAGGTTTTTCCTAAAAATTGATTGCTTTTATTTCCCAACCACAGATCACAGCATTGGTTTTCTACCACCTTCCCCTTTCAAATTCCCAAACCACTCTAAAATGACTAATTAAACAAACAATAAACAGAGTGATTTCTGTTCAATTTTACATACTGAAAGTATTTATAAGCAACAACAAAAGTATAATGTACGGTGTTAGGACGAGAATGTAAAAATGTGCATTTCACTCATCATAGCTAGTTAAATACGTTATTCCTATTACTTAAGTAATGAAAGCCAAGAGATGAAATTCCTTGCTTCCTTCTCAGGCCCTTTGGTTAAACCTGTACTGAGTGGTTTCTGATTAGAAAGAGAAATAAAACAACTACATTTTCCAGCAGTCTGAACAGGTATTGCCCTACAGAATTTATAACACTTCCTTCAGCATTTACGCTAGATTGTTTTTGTTATGCTCCTTTTATATGGGTGAGTGTCTGCAATATGAAATGAGTCTGTATCCACATATAATGGGCACCCAGCATTGTCAGGAAACGGTGTGAAAAATTGGTCCCTGGGAACCACTTAGTAATAGTACATTTCCAAACAGTTCTCAAGACTTCTTGCTGTGATCTTCACAAGAGTGTAATTCCTATACGGTGCACAGGCAATTGGGCACACCTCCAAGCCCTTGCAACCAGTACTAAATATACATAATGGTACATTTTTAATAATCTGAATTCAACATTTTAGATGGGAATGTATGCTTCCAGGAGCTGATTAAGGTTTTGTATAAAATTATATTTGGTACATGCAGTCTGTTTTAATGGAACAAACTGATTTAAGGTTGAGTGTTTAAAATGAACATATTTTATCAGGAAGTACCCAACTGCAGTAGTTGCATTTTTTTTCTCACCTCACGTCTCCAAATTTGCCGACAAATGCAAAAAAAACCCCAAAAACTCCTGGATGAGGAGGAAAAAAAAGGGGACAGTGGGGAAAAAGCAATGCTAAATAAACTGTGAGACAGACGCAGGTCTTAGAGCTACAAACAGAAAAATTTTAGCCTATGCCGTACTCCCACATCAAGGAGAGGACAATTATGGCGTGCATCCGTGTCAGCTTTCAAACTCCACTTCCTTTCATTTTTCTTAATTAGCAGGCAAATATTCTCTCCTCTTCTGCTTCATTAGCTACTTTGTTGAGCGTTGAGTGATGTCAAAGAGATGATGGAGGGACAGAGCAGTGAAGCAAGAGGGGGAAAATGATATCACCAAGAGCCCTTGTCTTTTAGTCGGAGATTAGGTCCCTTAAGAAGGCCTTCTGAGTGCCACCAGCCTCTATAACTCAACCAACAACTCTGACAACCAAATGACTACAGATAATGGTTTTGATGGGTGACCCACTCCTGTCTGGCAAAGTTAAAGAGATGTTCGGGCATTATGAATTTTAGCGGGTTATCTCTCTTTAACAGGCGCCTCTTCTATTGTGGGATAAATGTCTTTATATTGGTACTTAGCCATTGTTTTGTATGAGGAATGTAAACATCACAATCAAAGCTTAATAAAAGAAAAATGTAGAGAAAACCCACACAAAACACACACACACATAAGTCTTAATATTCAAAATGTCTATTGTGTCCCATTAGGATACAAAAGATATGCTCAGCAATCAACCAGACTTATAGACACATAAATCAGGAAGGAAAATAACTCTTTTAGTTCATCAGTGCGACTCGTCTAAAAATACAAAGCTTTATCTTTTTTGGAAAACCCACAGGGATTTTGACTATTTTCTCCAATTTAGAAAAATCTTGTTAAGTCGGCCGCCCCTGGAATCTGTTCACTTATGCCTGCCTCTCTTTGCCCAACTCTTCCTCACTGTCTTTGTAAGTTTCTTTGTCTGTCTCTTCTATTTCTTTTCTCTCTCTCTCTCTCCAGTGCCTTCCCAAACTGTGCAGCAAAATTGTTATTCCCAAGTCATTATCTTATTTGTGCGTCTCCACTCAGCTGTAAATCCTCTAGGTATTCCTCTCTATTCTCTATTAACTCAACTGCAGTCAAGCTTCAGCTGCCAATCACAAAACATTGCTGAGGGAGAAAAGAGGAACAGAGACAAAGACACGCAAAAGAAGAGACCAAGACACGAGGACGCAGAAATGTGGTCAAGAAATACCAGAGAAAGAGTGAGACAGAAAGAATTAATCACAGCAGTTATAAGGGGGAAAAAAAGACAAAAATGAAAGAGAATTTAAAGAGATGAGAGATTCTTTTAGTTACATTATGTGCTATATATGCCAAGTAAAGAACTGAAGAGGAAACAACTGGAAAGAAAGATAACAACAGTCTTTGTTTAGTTTTTCCATATTTCTGTGGTAAAGTTAAGAGTCAGCATGCTGAAAATGCAAAGAATAGTCTGTATTAATTGGAGTCTAAGTAAACAGAAGCACTTGTGGAAAGGATGGAGGCCACTTAGAGTGTGGATACAAACATCAGAGAGGTGAAAGGTACAGTTTTTTGCTTTTGGAAACATTTTATTTGACTCACATATAGGGCGTGCTTGAGTTTTATGTATGTGTTAAAAAATTTGCTTAAAGTTATTTGATGCAATACAACAATAAAAATATAGTTTTAAAAGTAGGTGTTAAAATAAATTTTCAGTTGCAAAGCTGTTATTGACTGCCACATGTTGAGAAGCCACAGTCATCACACAAATATCATAGCACCTTGAGCCAGCAGGCTTTTTTTTTAACAGTATACTACAAGATACTTTTGGTATTTTACTGTGTACTGTCTTTTTAAACAAAGATCCTCACAACTGCCACTTAATCAACAACAGTCCCTATTACATTTCCTGTAAGCCCCCAAAATTAAAGGTGTTATTAGGCTTTAAAACTACAGATTTTTTCTCATTAACAACACATCATGTCACACTATAGTACAGAACACATTTCATTACACTGTTAAAAAAACAAACGTAAATGTAATGTAAAACAAAAATGTAATTTAATAGAATTTATTCTATAAATTTTACACAATATTCCTGTTATTTTGAAAAATGTGAAATATCAATAAAATCAAAAAATACACAGTAAATTACTGTAAAATATCTAATGGAAAAAAACATGACTAAAATGACCTATGAATAAGCATGATTACTTTTTCACACAAAAGGACTAAAAAACACAGTCACACAAGTAACATAATTTCACAAATATGTACATTTTAAAGATAGAACTGTCAAATTCTAGTTTATTGACATAAATAGAGTACCAGTCAAAAGTTTGGACACAGATATCCATTCATATGAATGGGAAAGTGTGTCCACTGGGGGAAGCTAATTTCTGCTGCTTATATCTGTGATCTCGTTCTTTCAGTCACTATCTATCCAAAGCATGTGACCATATACTGTTAAAGAAAATGCTCATCAAATCAGTTGGGATGCCAGAAAAAATGTATTTTTTAAAAAAGGAAATTAAACATCTGCAAGTACTAGTATACTGTCAAACAGACAGCTACAAGCTCCTCAGAGCTTGGGGGGGAAAGACACTATTTAAATGTATTGTTGACATTTCAAATTTTATTTGTGCTGATCCTTTGTGTAAGTCATAACAATTCGGTTGATTTGAAATTTACTTCTATTAAATTATTGAATTTGGTAACAATGGTAACCAATAAGTTGTGTATTTAAATCATAAAAATGCACAAACTACATAAATAAAGTACCAGCCAAAAGTTTGGACACACTTTCCCATTCACATGAGTGGATAAGTATGTCCAAACTTTTGACTGGTACTTGTATGTAGATGGGGAGAAAAATTATGTGAAACAAAGGTGTTGAAGAATTAAACTGTAAAATTAAAACAACAAAATATTTTCTAAACACATTCAGCTTGCAGTGCATGTTGGGAACTTGTTAAACAACCAAGACAAAATTTATGCTGCCTCCTCAGAAGTGTTGCAAAAGCCAAACTCTGAGAATGTCTGCCCTCACTGCCAACAGGATTACTAAATTTAGGCAACCGATTAGCACTGTTGAGAGCAGAGGATTTTGAAAACTAATGACCTACATAGGAGCAGAATAGTCCTCTTTTCAAAATACATCACCTTGCCATTTAAGACTTCACTCTCATTGTGTTTGGGATGTGTGTATCAATAGGAGGAGGCCATATCCTTCACTGGAAAATCTGCAAAGGTGTCTCTTTTCAGCTACAGACTGTGTGGCTCCATAACGGGTCTAAGTTTGACTACATTTGCATTCCGCACATTAAATAGCACATGTCCCATTGTAATGCGTGATATGACTAGATAAACAATGCAGGCTGATAAACATCCTTTCACCTTGGGATGCCTGCATCCAAATGTGATAACAGTACTAACAGTTGATACATTGAAACATTGTCTTAATTATGGTCACACTGTGTAATGCTTAATTTTTCCAGCACATATACTTTTTCAGCACATATATGTATATATATATATAATATATATATATATATATATATATATATATATATATATATATATATATATATATATATATATATATATATATATATATATATATATGCAAACAGTGTGTGTGTGTACCTGTACTAGTAATGTCACTTAATACAATGTGACCTGTTTGCAACCCACTTACCTAACATTAACTATACGTAGCTGAAATACCTTAAAATTAAAAAAAAGTTGTAATTTTCAAAAAATGTATGTACAAATTTAGCAAACAACAAAGATGTATACAGATGTTTACATTAACATTAAATCAACAGATGAAAAATAGCCTTTTTGGCTAATTCTGGCACATTTACAGATTGTTATTAATGTGCTCTGTCCCTGCCAAATAAAATGCAAGCAATGCCTCGCTTTTTTTTTTTAACAACTAATTACAAAACAAATGGATGTCACGATAAGATGCCACACAAAGTATTTGTGCCACTACAAAAACAGTCCCTGTCCACCACAAGACAAAGGGGCACATCACAGGCCTGACACTTCCACGTGTGTCACTTCTCCTGAGTCTGCCTTTGGTGACTTTTTGGCCAGCATCTGCCTCGTTTTAATTCCACTGACACACCTTCACACATCCTATTTGTTCTACTATTTCTACTGTATGTACCCAGATGATTCAACTATATACATAGCAGCTAATATTGAAAAGGAGCTGAATGTGGTTTTAAATTCTAAGTTACAATCAGTAGTTAAATGGGTAACGAACAATAAATTGATTTCGAATGTGTCTAAGACAAAAAGCACAATAATGGGTTCTAGCTTTTCCATTAGAAAACTGGCCTGGATTGGCAGGCTGGGGTGGTGGTTCCCATCTTCAAGAAGGGGGACCAGAAGGTGAGCTCCAACTATTGGGAGATCACACTCATCAGCCTCCCCAGGAAGGTCTATGCCAGTGTGCTGGTAAGGAGAGTTCATCCATTAGTCGAAGCTCAGATTCAGGAGGAACAATGCAGTTTTTATCCTGGTCGTGGAGCACTGGACCAGCTGTTTATCCTCTCAAGGATATCTGAATGTGTGTGGGAGTTTGCCCATCCAGTCTACATGTGTTTCGTAGACTTTGAAAAGGCCTTTGACCATATCTCCCAGGGTATCATGTGGTGGGTGCTGTGGGAGAATGGGGTCTCTGGCCCATTATTACAGGCCATTCAATACTACAATAGTACAACTGCAGTGCAGAGCTTGGTCTGCATTGGCAGCAATAAGTCAGACTTGTTTCCAGTGGGTGTTGGACTCCACCTTTATCACCAATTCGGGAACTTAATGAACAAAAGGAGTGTCCACACAGGAATGATTCCCATGCCACCTGTTGCCAATGGCCGGTTACTAGTGGACCTTTCAAACTTTGGTTGCCTCAGTAACACTCTAATGTAGTCCCCATCCATTCATATCAATGGATACGTCAATCAAAGGATATCCACTGAATCACTCGCTTTGAAGCTAACAAACGTTTAACACGGGATCTGCCCACTCTGCTTCACCAGTAGTTACTTCATCTATTCATGCTTGAAGTTGCTGAATGTAATATCATTAACTTTCTATGGTTTCAACTCACTGCATCACTGGGAATTGCTTCCTGTGTTTACACCCTTTAAGAGGCCCATTATTATGTTTTGCATCAATTCGCAAATAAACGTTTGTTTGTAAAATTATTACAATACAAAGTGTGCCATCTTTGGTATTTTTATGCATTTTGGCTGCCAGATGAGCCTGTCTTTCACAGTTCTCTCTATAAACCAAACTTCTAAATTCTAGTGAATGACACCCGCTGCATATGCAATGATCCAAGTCTGAGTTCAAGAATCTTTTAGATAACCTGGTATCTTGCTGCTTGTCTTTTATTTAGCTTTTGTAAGCTCTCAGAGATACACTTAATGTCATGTATCAGCGGTGTGGTGAGCAGGGTGGACCCAAATGCAGGACTCTTGAGAAACTTAAAAGACGACTTTATTGCAAACTAAATCCAAACAGACAAAACTGAGACAGCGACTGGTGGCAAACAGGAACAAAAAACACACCTTCATGAGAGAGGACGCGACAGGGAACAGAGGGAAAAACAGACAATAAATACACTTGGAATGATGAGGGAAAACAGGAAACAGCTGGGGAGAACAGGTGGACCAAATGATACTAATAAGACACAGAAAGCAAAACTAGACACAGCACACAGGGAACACAGGACTGTCAAAATAAAACAGGAAACACCTAACAGGGTGCACGCAGACTTAACACGAGGGCTGGCGCAGAGGAAAGATGGGGACCAAGGCACAGGAAGATAAACAGATGCACAGGACACAGGAACAACGGAACTAGTAGCACAACTGCAAAACCAGAACTAAGAAAAAGACCCATAACTAGAAATAACAAAACCAAGAGAAAACAGAACCACACAAAACAGGAAATCACAAAATGAAAGATGAAACAAAACATAACCAAAACACAAAACACTGGGCCGGCAACCCAGGATCATGACACTTAAGGGTTTTAAGCACAACTACCTTACTTAAAATCATTCTAAATTATCATATTTATATAGTGATTGTACCATATCAATATAGACACCTCACCTGGACTTTTATATATATATATATATACTTTTTCAATGTCAGAGCAAATTTTATTTGGAAAATGCTTTACTATACCATCAAACCAGATAGGTAGACATAGACATAAGAACACACAGATTTGAGCCCAAGTGGCAGCCTATAATAAACCTAAGCCTGGCTCATATAGGCATGTTGGTAGGATTTAGGTGAGTCTTTGTTCTTTTTATTTTCATATCAGGAGGCACTGAGCATTAAAATGCACACAATTCATCTTTAACACACACATACAGTGGCACACATTTCCTCTCCCACTGTCAGATGTGACACAATGAGTCGAGTCCGTACTGCTTTCCTCAAGTGTGGAGCTGGTACTTGTTTGCTCTCTTCTTCTATCTGAGATTGGTAAACACAACTGCTGTCTGTGCTCTGCATGGGAATCAGATGGGGAGCCTTCTCAGCCCTGTCTACTTGGATTAATCCTTAACAGGTCAAGGTCAGACACATTACAACAATGCCAGTCCGGTAATAAGCATGTCTGAAGATTTTGCAAGCTCTAATTTAATTCCTGAAATGTTATGTGAAGCAGTTGAGGGACAGAAAGGGGGGGGGGGTGATAGGCAAAGAGGGAGAGAGCAGGAGAGAAAGACAAGAGGTGAAACAACTCAGTAGCTGAGTTAGTGGCAGCCTGCCGCAGGACCATGTCATTGCACCGCTAACAGTTTTCCTCTCTAACCTCCTCTGTGCATCTGAATGTGGCAATCAACTTCACCGGAGAATTAACAAGAGCATTAGTGTGTAGGACACAAGCAATCAGTATCTTCAAAGTTTGCCGTGCTGCTTTGCCAAAATGAAGCATTACGACTCATCAGATCCTACTTCAGAGAAAACACATTTCACAGACACCCAAGATACAAACAGTGGGAGGAAAGCTTCAAGAAAAATATTTCTAAACAGAGCATAATCTTGATTTAACATAAGGAGACAACACCATGAATTTGTTGTTAGTCTCATGGGATATCTGCCTCATCTTGTTTCTCGTTGGCCCCATGAATGGTAATGGCCCAATACAGTATACCCTTATAGGCCAGGGTTGTTAGAGGAGACTGCTGCTGGAAATTGAAAATCCCTTGTCAAGTTTCAACACCTTTTTGGGCAGATGAGGAATGACAGGTTATAACAGCACTGATAAGTGAAAAGAAATTGGTCTCTGACCAAAAATAAATTATAACCCCGTTACCAAAAAAAAAAAGGTGAGATGCTATGTAAAATGTAAATAACAAAATTTGCAGATTATGTAAACCCTATATCTTATTGTTTTAGTACAAAGAAAATAAATCAGATGTGGAATTATTATTAGTAGTAGTAGTTGTAGTAGTAGGAGGAGGCTGAAGAATCTATGTTTTTGATAAAAAGGTGAACTCTTGTGTTAGAAATTGCTGGGGACTGTGTGTGAGGTCATGAGGACTGAGACTGAGGTAGAGCACAGGATTTATCCACAGGAGAGTTGAATTATAACAAACGGTTTCTTCATTTAAACTTGATATCTGCATGTAAGATTTGAGGCTGTAGAAGACAAAAACTGTACTTTCAGATCCCAAGTCGTTGGCGTATTCATGCAGATACTGACTCTGTAGAAAAGGAAAAAAAGAAAAGAAAGAAAACTGCCGCTCCGTGTGTGCCAGTCTCTGGGTGGAAATTTGACTAAAAGCCTGAAACACTGCAAGTCAAGAAACTTGACTGCCTATGCAACAAGACACATCTTGCATCTTGTATCAAGAGTGTCCTTCCTCCCTTCTGACGCTCCATGTTCAGTTCATTTCAGTTCAGTTAAGTTTGGCTCTGTTTCATAAAAATACCAGTATTTTTAAGGACCAGAAATTTTGGGGTTTGTATCTAAACATGCAGTGTGAGGGCTGAGTGAAGAGCTATAAAACAAAGCCAACCTGTAGAGGCACAATAACATCTGATTTTTTTGTGTTAAAGTCAATGCAATTTGGAGTCAATTTTTTTTTCTGCAAATCTTAGTAAATGACATTCAAAATGTTCTCCCAAAATTCTATGCTCTGAAAATGCTAACAAACGCACAAGGCCAACTGCAACAATAACCCCAAATCAACGCTATGCTTGTTTAGTAGGTTTTTAATGCTGGCACAGACCTCTCGTACATCTGTCCTTTTGTGCATAAATATTTCGGAAAAGCACAAAAAAATGCAAACAACTTAGGGAATTCTTCATATATGGTGCACACTATATTAAAAGATTTTGAGAATATAAATTAAAAAGTGTATGAAAAAGAAAAAGTCAAAAACCATTAGTAGATAGTTGTGAGCTTTGGACACTCATGTGCCACTGCATCAAAAACAGACAGCTAATTTAAGATGGACTGAGACAAAATGGAAAATTGTCCAAGTGTGGTCTGACAGATTAACATTTGAATTCTTTTTTGGAAATCATGCCACATCTATATCCAAGCCTACGAGGAGAAGAGCCATTCAGCTTTTTATCAGTGTTAAATTCAAAGCCACCATCTGTGATAGTTTGTGGACGCAATACTGGATGATTTATACAGTTTTTAAACCAACATATGGCCCCACCCAGATCAGGAAAAGCCTTTTTTTATTTGAATAAGATAGTGCAAAACCACATTCTGCATACATTAAAGAAGCTTGGCTCCAAAATAAAAGAGACCAGGTGCAAAACTGACCTGCCTTAAGCCCAGAACTGTCGCCCGATGAAAAGATTTGGCATGTTTTGAACAAAAAAAAAAAAAAATTTTTTAAATAACCCCTGAACTGCTGAGTAGGTACAATTCCATATAAACTAAGATTGGACAATAACCTTGCTTCAAAAATTACAGTGTTTTTAAAAGACAAGGGACACAGCTGTACACATGTTCCTGCCTAAACTTTTTGGTGCTTTGGTAAAGTGGTGCTCTTCGAAAACACAAAAATGTTTTCAACTGTGATTTCTCCGATAACTTCAGTTGAATATAAGAGTCAAGTGATTTTGATTTGGCTTATATACCTTTGCACTGTCCCAACTTTATGGAAACAGAGTTGTAGCCTTATATATATAAAGACTTCTCAACCTGTACACTTGAGAAAAACAGAATGATTTTTCACTTCCAAGTTGGAGACAGTAAAGCCCTGAAGGTGTTCCAGTAGTAGAGTGTGCGTGGGCTGACTTTCCTGCCCAATGCTGTGAGTAAATGCGTCTGACCTTAGCCGCTCTACATAGTGATGAGTGACAGACAGACAACAACAGTAATGGCATAGATGTGAATAAACCCATCATGCAAATCTCACACATACAAAATATGCAAGTCATTTTAATGGGTATAGTGTATTTAATCTGTTTGATCAGTTAATTGAGATTCAAAAATAAAAATGTAAAAAGACCACTGATGGTTGTTCAGGGAAAATAATTATTTACTGCTTTAGGGGCTGATAGTCTGCACCTGCAGTCTAGTAATTTACTGATCACAAAAAATGGCAGTGGAACCATTAAGGCTTCTGTTCTGTTCTTTGCAAAGGTTTTATATGCTGAAAGTAAGTTACCAGTTAAATAAACAAACACAAAAATTATATAGTCAGCCTAATAGCATAATTGCCCAAGTCATATTTTGGCATATTTTGAGATACTTACCTAATTCTACTCTGCTAACAGTGTAGATTCATTTAGATAGATATCTCAATTTTGGCCAAAATATGACTAAGGCAATTATGCTATTAGGTTAACAATATTTGAGTTTGATCATGCTGTGCCATTGACAGCAGGACTTCTTTTAGATGTTGCAATCAGGGCACTATGAGGCCATAACATCTGCTCCTGAAGAAATCCAGAACCAATCACATGCTTCCTGGACAGGGTTACAAGATAGAAATAAAATCTGAAAATATACAGTGCCTGTAACCTTTATAAACACGCTTTTTTAACACGCTAAAGAAAACTTTAACAAAAAGAAACAATCAAAACAATCTTTTTCTTTCTGATTGGAACCATGTCAAATGATACTGTAGTACAGCACATTAAGTAAATTCAAGTTGAAAACAGATTTTGAAAAACACCATGCATCCTAATTAATTTCTGTAAAAGGACAGCTCTGAAAAAACACACACACAAAGAAAAATACACAAGCTATGACCAGATCCAAATCACTGACATGTCTGACCACACAGTATGTAGTGCGCCTACAGCTAACAGTTTAATATTAAAGCCCCACATGAACACTGGTAATGAATAGAATAGAATAGAATGCCTTTATTGTCACTATACAGGATGTACAATGAGATTGGTAATGTGCATTTATTATATAGCAGTGGGGGGGTATCAAACACATGCATGCAGACACACACACAGGCATACGTGTTACATGCTCCACAAGCTGAATCATGGTTAAAAAAACCCAAAAAAAACCCAATATAAATGCACACACACAAATACAAGTGCACACACACTCATTGTATAAATTCCTCTGCACGCTCATACACAGAGAACACAGCTGTGGGGCTGAGGTAACATAAAAGAAAACAAATAGTCACAGCTGCTAGCCATTTAATGACCCCCTGTTACTATGACAGTAATAGCCCTCCAAGCAGCATTGGGATATTATGGCTACAGGTCACAGAATACACTCAGCAAGAATTTTTCTACAACTAGTCTCTGACACTATGTGAACAGTTAGAGGAATGTCTGCATTATTAAAGAGGTTGAAAAAATAAAATGGATTTATCTTTTCAGATGCTAAATTGGTTACTGAAAACCCTGTGCTCAAGAAGTTGCTTTGCATTTCATCATATAGGATCTGAGTACATATTTATCAAGCATCCACAGTCACTCCTAAGAACAGCACAGAAATTTAAATTAGGTCTGAAAATACTTGTACCAATATGATTTATGTTATTAATGAAGCTGCCCACAATCATTTGAGTATGAAGTAAAACTGTTCATTGACGAATTAGTGATCCCACTCAAGTCAGAGACTACATCATGGTTGGGATGACCAGTGATAGCAAGCTGAATTTTACAGACATAACTGATCACGGACTGTAAGATAAGCGAAGTTAATTTTAATTGACAAAATTACATAATTTATAGTTTTGTCAGATGTGGAGCTGATGTGTGACATATGATGTGAATATGGCACGAGAGCTGCAAAATTATACTCATAAAAAGAGTCATAAAGAACCGGGGAAAGCACATAGTGATTAAAACAAAGATAATGAAAGACATTCATCTTAAAAAAGTGCCTTTTTGACAAATCTGTATTGTGTGAAATGCACAGTAACATTCTCTAAATGTAATGCTGGCAAATGCAAAGTATATCTGTATCGGATGTAGTTAAAATTCCCAAACACAAGAGGTTTAAAAACCTTACTTACAGCAAGCCTTTCTCAAAGGAGTAAAAACATGGCAAAGCTTTTTTTAAACTACCAAAAAGAGTGTTTTTATTTTTTTATTTTTTTCATGCAAAGAAGTCGATCCTTGTACATAAATCCATTCTGAGAGTGCATTCGGTACTTGCACCTTGTGAAAACGGAGTAATAGCTTGGCACATCTTTCTTATGACACAGAACAGGTGTTATGAAGCTACTTGATAGGTATGGTAATTGCTGCCAGCCCAAAGACTTCAAGACGCCAGCTTTGATTCTTTAGGAGGTGTAGAGATAAATAAGCTCCTTTTAATGAGAATCTAAGTCATGCTGCGCTTCTACACTCGTGGATAAGCAACACAACTCATCCCCTGTGGGGATTACACAATGTACTTCTTCATTTGAACATTACCTTCATCCAGTTGCAGAAATGTATACAGTGTGTGGTTATGTGGTTGCTTCGGGTGTGCGCCACATCGACACTGATGACTTAAGTCTAATCTGATTGCTCTAAAGAGTTGACCTAATAACCTCATGTGTTTAGTGCCCTGTTCATGTGTACTTTGAAGTCTTTATTTAATAGGATTAAACTTTAGAAAATACAAGAAAGAAAAGCTCATGCAGTGTTAAACAGCAGCTCATTATAAGAGATAGGCTAATACTGCATTTAAATGTTTCCACCTTACTGTAATTAGCATTGTTTTGTCACTCTCTCCGGATTTGTTCCTTAGTTAATGTAAGCTAACAGAATAATCATTTGAATTAAATGACCATCAGTTTCAGAAGGTTAACACAGGCAGCCAGCAGAAATAGAGGAGATTTTGCTTGCGCATAATGTGGCTCACTGCGCACAGCCATAAAACAGTTGACTGCCTGATGATAACTGACACGATATACAGTACACAAGACTGGACAAACCCCAGAAAGATGAATGCCATAACACATAAACACACAAACACAAGTCTACACGCACATGACATGCTGAGTCAATATGCTAGTCTAGCAGATTCTCTCTTGATTTAGACACTTCAGTGCTGCCATTTATACAAGTAAAAAAAGATCAGCGATTGGCAGGAGATGACAAAAGAGAACACAAAGTTCAGAAAAAACAAGTCAATAGAGAGCATTTCCTCCTAATTTGAAAGCAAAGGAATAGCGGAATGGCACAAGTGGCACTTAATAAAAGACAAAGAAAGAGGCAGAGAACGAAAAAGGGCGCAAGTGGGAGAGAGGACGATCCGGAGGCACTGGGCTGAGTGATCGTTTGTGCCTCATCCTTTAACCCAGTGGCACAGAGCTCAATCAAACTCTCTTCATTCTTGACCACGCATTAGCTTAGCAAGCAGGGACCTTCTTTCACTCCCTCAATTAAATTTCCACCCGCACATAATTAACGACTGTTTTGTCCACAGATCAATAATGTGCCTGTTCATTAAAAGTCCCTTTGCTCCCTCAAAGATTCCTTTGCTCAGTTCACTGTGGCATCTGAGAAAGAGGTGGCATCTAGCAAGTTTTCTATTTGTCATTTATTTATTTCTATTAAATTATCTACGCTGTTTCATGTTTGTTGATTTTTTTTCTCCAATTCTTTTTTTTTTTTTTATTTTTTCACATTAAAAAAGAAAAA
>VUQK01017994.1:0-10113 GCA_015106715.1 Bujurquina vittata | reverse complement strand
TAGGGAAACCCTCACCTAACTTGTTCACACTGATCAAGAAGAGCATTATGACCTCCTGCCTAATATTGTGTTGGTCCCCCTTTTGCTGCCAAAACAGCCCTGACCCACCGAGGCGTGGACTCCACTAGACCACTGAAGGTGTGCTGTGATATCTGACACCAAGATGTTAGCAACAGAGCCTTTAAATCCTGCAAGTTGTGAGGTGGGGTACATGGATTGGACTTGTTTGTCCAGCACAGATGCTCAGCTGGACTGAGGATCTGGGGGATTTGAAGGCCAAGTCAACACCTCAAACTCGTTGTTGTGTTCCTGAAATCATTCCTGAACCATTTTTGCTTTGTGGCAGGGTGGATTAGTCTGCTGAAAGAGGCCACAGCCATCAGGAAATACCGTTTCCATTAAAGGGTGTGGATAGACTGCAACAATGTTTAGGTAGGTGGTACGTGTCAAAGTAACATCTACATGGATGGCAGGACCCAAGGATTCCCAGCAGAAAATTGCCCAAAGCATCACACTGCCTCTACTTGCTTGCCTTCTTCCCATAGTACATCCCGGTGCCAGGCGACACACACACAAACACACCCAATCATCCATACCACTACTGTATCCCTCCCCCTAACAAGTGCCATGATGAAGATCAGAATATGGCATGAAGATAGCAGAAATTGTTAAAAGCAAACCAGTTTCTAAATTGGAGCAAAACAGGATTTGGGCTTTAATGTGACCTTCTTAATACACAACTCTTCCTCCCTTTAGGCCCTCTCTGTACTATTTAGGGTCAGTATAAGAAGGAGGAAAAACCCTCTGCTTTGACAGAATACTGCCTTCATCATTTGTATTTGGTTCCATAATTCAAAGGGAAAGTATGAGTTGGAATTGCAGAGTGTTTGCTCATCAATTTGCACTGAGACATTGGATCGACATTCCTATTTAGCCTCAGTGCAGATGCAGACCACAAGAAGCCTAATTATCATTTGAGCTTTTAAAAGTGTGCTTATACAGCCGCTGTTTTTAGCATTATTTTTCAATAATGTAATATTTTCACTGTGTTTTCATGGGTAGTTACAGATTAGGTGTAAGTGTCTTTGCACTGCTTTTTCCAGTTACATATCCATAGTTTTTGCTGTAATGGTAATTCACACAGTAGTTAAAGCCATTTTAAACAATTTAAACTGGAAGCAAGAACCTACCAATTTGAACAAAGAAATGGATTTATAGTAATGAAAGTGTTTTCTTCATAATATATGTACTGTTGTTCATAAAAATGAATGCTCTTCTACAGTGAGCTGACAGACACTCCCTGGTTCTGTTACTTCTTGCCAAAAGTCATCGCCCCACCAGCCACACTGAGGCTCTGTAATTCACATCGACACCAAATTAGACTGCTCGACATTCTTTGCAGAGCAGCTTCCCATTGTTAACGTTTCCTAGCATGCTATTTATTGTTGCCATACCAACAACTGCACATCTGCACCTATTCTTACAGGATCATTTTAACTTTATGCACTGTTTTCAAGTAAATTGCACTGCTACTCTTAAAGTGAAGTGTTGCATGTTGCATGCCATATATTGTATTACACTAAATAATTTCTATTCATTACTGTAGTATTTGCAGCAATTGTAACATTGATTAATGCCCCAGATTAGATTTTTTTGCACTCTTCCTTCTGTTCAGAGGGGAAATTCTTTTGAACTTTAAGAGAGAGCCAAAGACAGACTCTGTTGTAAACATTCAGGCAGGAAGGCAGACAGCAATCTGTGCTAGGCAGATGTGTTGTGCAGCTCTGAATCTTTTGACCCAGCCAGCAAAACTGAAACCATAACCATGCTGCACTAATAAAAACACATTCCAGCACAGAATGTATGTTCTCCTGACACTGCTTCTTTAACCTCTACTGGTTAGGGACAACAGAGACAAGATGACTTGTGGTTTAAATTGCCCAAGTTTGTACTTTACACATCACCTCCCTCATTTAGTCTCATGTGTATCCTTCCATTTTAATCATAAGAAAGCTCCAACAGTAAACAGCTCATATGGCTTGAATTCCCAAACCTGCTGAATTCCTCAGCCAGGGCAGAAGTGAGCAAGGGCGTTACTCTGTCCCCAAATTTTTGGATCATTCTGTCCTGTAGCCAGGAACAGTGGACAGTCATTATATTGATCATTTCAAAGATATTTAATTTATCTGTGGGAATGTGACACTGGATTTTGCTGGAAAACATCTGACATGCTTAGTAAAGCCTCAAAATAGTTCAAGAAAAACATCTACTCAGTGTTATTTAATAGAAGTGCAGCCAGGAGAGCATGTCAGTGAAAGGATGTTATAAGAGCTCTGCCATGCAAACAGTTAGAAATCATTTCTCATGGCTGTGTTCAGTCTGGAGACGTAATAGGACATAATGAGCCACATATGATTAAAACCAGATCAAAGAGGCAGGGATTAAAGATTAAAAAAGAAACTTCTTCTAGCAACCTGCTATCAGCAAGTGTGAACATGATTTGTGGAGGAATGGGCTGCCACTGGGTACTTTAATAAAGGTTTACCATCTGTGTATCTGTCACATTCTGAGTCAGTTACCCATGCAGTACAATATCTCAGACCTTTATAGGGTTCTTGTTGTTATATAGATTAAGAGAGGTATGCATAAGTACAGGTGAAGTGGAAAACACTGATTATCTCTTCATCATGGCCCCTGTTAGTGGGTGGGACTTTTGACTCAATAATGTAATATTGAGTCTCCTCAAAAGTAAAGTGTTAGAAACAGCAAAATGGGCAAGCCTGAGGATTTGAGTGGGTCTGACAAGAGCGAAATTCAATAGCTAGACGACTCGACTGGGTCAGAGCATCTCCTAAAGTGCAGCTCTTGTGGGGGTGTTCCCGGTCTGCAGTTATCAGTATCTATCAAAAGTGGTCCAAGGAAGGAAGAGTGGTGACCCAGCGACAGGATCATGGGCTGCCAAGGCTCATTCATGCCCGTGGGGAGCAAAGGCTGGCCCATGTGGTTCAGGCCAACAGATGCACTACTGTAGCTCGGATTGCCAAAAAGATTCATGCTGGTTCTGATAGAGAGGTGTCAGAATACACAGGGCATCACTGTTTGTTGTGTATGGGGCTGCATAGCTGCAGACCTGCATCTTTGGGATGTGCTGGATAATCCATGGAGGCCCCACCTTTCAGCTTAGAGGATTTAAAGGATCTGTTGCTAACATCTTTGTGCAGATACCACAGCACACCTTCAGTGGTCTAGTGGAGTTCATGCCTCGTTGGGTCAGAGCTGTTTTAACAGCAAAGGGGGACCAACACAATATTGGGCAGAAGTGGCAGCAAATTTGTTTCATTTACTACAAACTTTACCATGTAGAAAACTGAGACACACTGTTTAGATTGCACTTCTTCTTATATTAAGATATCGCAGGTATTAAATGTACAGTTAAACTTATTTAAAGTGACAGGAAGGATAGTTTCATTAGTCCAGCCTATTTAGGACAGAAATGGACTATTTGTGGCCCACAATGTAGAATGAGTTCGACATCCTTGGCCCTAGTATGGTTAAAGGTTTAAAATTATCTATAAAAACAGTTTTTTTCTCGTATTTGGTATGCCACAGGACATGTAGGAGGAATGTTTCGGGAAGAATTCATGGGCTACTCACCTTGTTTTGGAGAGGAAGGAGGTGGGTGAACAGCCAGGCTCCCTCTATTTAATACCTTAATCGCCTGCAGCTTTCTTCTCAAATACCACCCGTCCAGGTGACAAATAGCACAGTGAAATGCTCTCATAACTAGATTACAGAAGAAGGAGAGGTGAGAACCGAATATCATAAAACAATCTGACAAGTACAGTGTAATTAAAAAGGAAAATTGTCAGATCGGTATATAGCTGTGTTCGAGGCTTGGGCTTAGCAGCTCAAAGTCAAGATTTAGGTTTTTATAACAGTTCAGAAGTGCTTTTTCTCTTTTTAATTTTGAAAGGTTGGCATGATCATGGTGCAGGAGGCACAGGTAAGATAGTAGATAGTGGTGCTACATAAAAGCTACTCGAGTTTCTGCTCATACTAATGTAAAAAAAGAAGGTGCCTGTAGACATTCAATGAGAGGAACTGCTGTAGCACAGTTGAGATAAAATCAAAAAGTCACATTTTGAAATGATCAGTACAGCCATCCAACCTCCAACACTGTTTGTGTCCAAAAATGAATCCTTAAGTTGTACTGATTACTTATGATATGAAAATAGCACTAAATAAAACATGTCCATATTTTACACCAAAATTATGAGTTGATGAACACCTTTTGATCATCTGTTTCCAAACCAACACAGTGCGACTTCAAACATTTCACTTGCTCTTAGATGTGTCATTGTTGCCTCAAAACAAGCATTGTGTGTTAGGAAACATCCTGTCTCCGGCGGCCACTCTGACTGACTGCTTTGAACAACTTCTCTTCTTCAGGTCTGTGCGCCGAGTGCGTTTGCCGCTGACTTGCAAACAGAATGCAAGCATGCAGTTGACGTTAATGCTGAGGTTTTTATTAACACTGTGGTAACATGTCTGACCGCACAGATGTAAACAATAGCAGCGTCTTTGATGATTCACCAGTCTGGGCTGGAGGTCCATTTCCTCTGTAATAGTGCCAATGGGCATCATCATTCTTGGCTGGAAGATCCAACATGTTTTAAAAGCTTTAACGGCAAAGCCTCAGGATTAAACGTCTGTCACATCCTTACTAAAAGAAAAAAAATGTGAAACATAATTGGACAAGGAGCAGTTCTATTTCTTTATAACCTCTCTATACCTCAGAGTCTCCAGTCTCTAAGCTATAGATTGCAGATAATACTCAAAGAAACATAATTTCATTTTAAATCAGAATTTGTGTGTGGTCTTAGCTTTTTAAAACAGCACTTTACCTTCCAGCTGTCCCATTACTTGATAACAACAGGGATCAAGGCACTTAAAAAGAGAGTGCAGATTTTCAAATACCACTGTAATTCACTTTCAGTGCTCTTCTGCTCTTCCTGTGAGGGTTGTGTGTGATTAGGTGTACATTAACACCCCCCCATGTCTTTAGATGCAATCTAGCTTATTTACTGTTCACCACAAAGTCCCTTAGCTTTGGCAGCAGCACATTGGGTCCAACATTTGAGGCTTCTTTGATAAAGAAATTGTTTGAACTGTTTAGAAATACACACTGACAAGTATTTGGCGACAGTGGGAAGGAAGAAGTCACTTTTAACAGGAAGAGAGAAAACAAGAATACTGGAAGGAAGGACACAACGATCATCAGCAAAGGATTTTATACACACATGGGGAACTGACTGGGTAACAAGACACAAGTGAGGTAACAAAGGGGTTAAAGAAAGTAAATGATAAAATGGGGAAAAAGTACAACTAAAATAATAAACCAGTCAACAAGCCACCCTTTCTTTATTGAAAAGCAACAAAATCTTAAGCTCACTATTTATACAGTGTATTCACTGAAGGTCATTTGTTTAAATAAATGTGAAAGGACTTATTTGTTTCCTGTAGCCACTAGTTTACTTTAGCATATTTTGCGAAGTAACACAGAAGCTTTGAGGTTGACCTTTCCTGCATACCTCCTGCTTGCTGCCACTGTGAAACCTTTGCCATTAAAGCTCCATATTTATGGAAATAAATATATAAGTGTTTGTGATTTCATGCTCTAGATGCTTTTCAGTAAAAGTGCATATGCGCATCATCATTGCTTCCTGTTTTCATCTACCTGTATCCTTTTTTTAAGGCAACAGGACTTGTTTTGTCTTTTGTTATTGTGATGCTGAATATGTCAAACTAAATGCTGTACACATTGGTAATAATTCAGGAAATCATAATTGTATATTTTGAGCAAATTAAGAAAGAAAAAATTATGAGCTAAAACCAGATGCTGTTAGTCATGGGTTGGAAATACTGAGGTTTAGCTTAAGGGTTGGTACTGGCAGAATTACTCCTGGCTCGACTTCCAGACAGCTGACTAAGACTGTTCTCACACTGTATCGTCTCAAACGAGCATTTTTGAGTGACATAACAAACAAATCTGGCTCATTTTAATGTACACAGATAAACACAGGAACTGTCTCACAGTGTTTCAGGATGGAGGCACAAACTATTTTTATTTACAGAATGCATCTGCTATTTTCACATAGCAAATCAAGGCCATATGTGTAGCTTGCAAAGATTCAGTGTTTTACTAAGGTTGCATGTGCACATGCAGTAAAATGTGGAGTTTCTAGTTTAATGCTTTTAAACAGAAAGTAGAGTCGTTTGTGCATGCATGTATTTTGAGGTATAATATGTTATCTGGAGACCACTTGTTTGATTTTTAAAAACTGCAGAAGATTGCGCACGAAATAAATTTGTATTTTTTAAAATATCATCATTATTACAAGTTCATGCGAGCAAAGTAGGACAGTATCACAGTAAAGCAGCAGGATACAAGAGGATGGGACATGTTCAGTCTGGCTGCTTTTACAGTTTTTCTTGATTGCTTTGGCAAAATTCTCACAACAGAGAAATAATTCTCACTACTCGTAATGCACTCTTAATTCCCAAATCAGTCGCACATTTCTCCACCCACATTAGCCTTTCTCAACATGATAGTATCACACAGTTGCTGCAAGTTTGTCAGCTCCTCATCGAAATTTCCCTTTCAACCACATTCTAAGGATACTCTACTGGACTGAGATCTGGTGACTGTGGAGGCCATTGGAGTACGTTTTTCCAGTCTTCTATTGTCCAATTTGATTGGGTCTGTGTGAAATGCAGCCTCATTAACGAGGAGCTGAAACAGTGTACCTATTAAAGTGGCTGCTGAATGGATGTAGCATGACTTTACTGGACTACAGGACAGTAGTTGGTGCTCTGTTCTCAGATTGTATATATTTTCTTTTATAAATCATTCACATTTCATTTTTGTGTCTGAACACTTTTTACTCTGCATTAGGTCCACGTTGCTGCTGAACTCTTTCCAAAGTCAGTAAGGCTTTGATAACAGTAAAAAAGAAAAATAATTTGATGTCTTAGTCTTAAAATATTTTTTAATTTTTTTATCACAGAGTTGAAGTGACTGAATTTTCATGTTTTGACATTGTTGTAGTGTCTTTTGCACAGGTGAGTGTTCTGAGAAAGGCCTCAACTGTTCTGAGAATTTAACTAACGGTGGTGAGAATGACATTCCTGCTGTGAGAACTGCACCAAAGCAATTGAGAAAAACTGCAAATAGTGTGTCGTGAATGTATTGCACCACCAGTAGAGGGAGCCAAAGGATAAGGACTGTTTCTAGCTGCAGTCATAAGCCTGCAGTTTAAGAGGTGGAGTTATGCTGTTTTTTAAATGACTGTCATTATAACAGTCAAATGAGCCAAAATAAATTCATTAAAATTAGATGGCAGGAAGAGGAAATTCCTAAACCTTTTGGAATACATTAGTATTCTGCTATAACTGGTCATTAAATTATGTTTTAGCACACATCAAGAGATCTGGAGGGGGTTGATTGTTTTTGGAGAACATGTCTTCCTCAGTGATATCCTTATAATTAAACACCAAACCCCATGCAGCATGATTTCCATCCATCCATTCATGAGGTGAGGTACATTTTGGACAGGTCACCCGTCCATCACAGGACAATTTGTACATGTAAGGAGCATAGATAGTAAAGGTGGAGGTGCACAAGAGGTGAAGAAGAGAGTGCATGCGGAGTGGAGTGGGTTGAGAAGAGTGTCTGGATGTTTTGTGCAGACAGCAGCAAGAGTGAAAGGGAAGATTTCTAAGATGGTAGTGAGACCTGCTATGATTTGTGTTTTGGAGATGGTGGCACTGACCAAAAGACAGGAATTCAGGCTGGAGGTCCAGAGTTGAAGATGTCAAGATTTTCATTGGCTTGGACAAAATTATAAATGAACACATCAGAGGGAAAGCTCAGGTTGAGCTTTTTGGTGACAAGGTTAAATAGGCAAAGCTGAGAGGGTTTGGGCATGTGATGAGGAGGGATAGCGGATATACTGGACAAAGGATGCTGAATATGGAGCTGCCAGGCAGGAGGAAAAGAGAAAGACCACAGAGAAGATCCATGGATGTAATAAAAGAGGAAATGCAGAGGGTTTCTGTGACAGAGGATGATGCTAGACATATGGCGAGATGGAGGCAGTGGTGACCCCTAATGGGAGAGAAAACAAAAATCTAAGGGCAAAAATAATGTGAAACAAAGTGATAAATATCACTCGCACACTGGGAGTCAGTGCTCAGTCTCCTGGCTGAAAGTTTTATGAATTGTATTTATACTGCATTAGAGTCTCAATGGAATCAGAGACAGAATTATACCCTCTCTGCACAACAACAGTGAGTTGAATATGCAGAGGCCTAAGACCACACCAAACCAACTTCTGCATGATGAGGAAGACATTGTGTTATGTTCTTTAAAAACGTGCCATGAAGCTACATTGTCACTAGAGAGCAGCAGAGATTCAGCGCAAGACTGGGTCTTTGGATTAACTCATAATTCTGGTATCATGGCCTTGTGTTGATTAAATATCAGATTTGTTACCAATAAAGAGTGGTTACATGTTTCACACAAAGTAAACAAAAATGTGTATGTGGAGAGCGTGGGTGGGCGTGCAGGTTAAAAGCAACGCTGTAAATGTCAGAGTTCAGCTTACTCACTGAGGATTTGGCTGAAGGTCAAGCTTTTGTTTGAGAACAGAGCAGTGGTAAGACTGAGTCTCTGACCTTTTGTTTAAACCAACAGGAAAATGTCTGATCAGCTGAGGATGAGCTGCTGTTTTCACATCATGATGCCTTTTGATGGCATTTTGATGCTTGCCACGGAATTTAAAATCACCAAAATTAAACCACTCTAACAATTTTTAATATAGTCACGTGTGGTTGAAATTTCCCTCTGTTGAACCTTCCACCCATATTTTTGTATTTGCTATCTTCATGCTCAGACCTGTCAGTTTAGTGACACTTCAAAAAGTGGAGCAATAGTAAAACAAGGCGTGGAGAGTTTATGTCCCTGCCCAGCCTAATGTTTTTGAGCGATTTAGTCTGGGTCTTAATGAGTTATTGGTGCATCATTATGCTGCATGTTTACAGTATTTAGACATACACAGCTGGTAACTAAGCCACTGCTGTGCTTTTATCAGTCATACATGTTGTGAAAGCAGAGGAATAGATGCACCCCCTTTTTTTCTTTCACAGAAAACACACCCATTAAGACGATTTCTTTTATTTGTGATAAATGAGTTCTGTAGTAAATAGCGCACAATGATGCTTGAGTGGAAAAAAGGAAAAAGGCTTTTTGGTATTCTTCATAAAGGGTGAGAGGTCCTTTCTTTTCACAAGACCCTATTGAATAGACTGCTGCCTGGTCTTTTTTTTTGTACATAATGAAATATAGTAGGCTTCCCTCATGGCCCTTTCAGCCCTGTTGGACACACACGTGCACACATGGTCATTTTTCCATCATCTCAGAAACCATTACATTGACTTATGTTCATCTCCTGCATATGTACTATAACCTGAAGCTCAACTAGTGCCTGCCTATCTGTGGCCATTATTCTAAGCTTGGGAAATATTTTAAATTTTATGAAAAACATTGTGATTTTTGTTACAGGGATCCCATAAGGAAGACACGTCCCCATAAAATGACTAGGTCCCCGCATCAGGGGGAATATACAAGGACTCATGCATGCACACAATGTACAATATACATTTCAGACAATGTAAACTTTAATCACACCGGGAAACCTATGGGTGGAAAAATGTACATAAATTAAAGCTGAGAGCTGGGGGATGTACAATTTTTTTATTCGTGTGGCAGTGGCGCAGTGGGTAGGCACTTGCCTTTCAGCCAGAAGGTTGCAGGTTCGAGCCCTGTCCCTGTGCTGCATTGTGTCCTTGGGCAAGACACTTAAACCACATTGCCTAACGGTAGCGCCGGTCTCTGGCTGCATGACTGCAGATGCTTGTCTCTGGATGAGTGATCTGAAACCCTCATTTTTTTGTGTGCACAATGAGTTGCACTTTTTTTTTTTTTTTTATGTATTTCAGTGTCCTCTCCATCAGTGTCACCTCTCATGTGCCAAACTGATTAAGTTAAATAGA
>VUQK01017989.1:21404-43507 GCA_015106715.1 Bujurquina vittata | reverse complement strand
TTTCAGGGTCGCGGGGGGGCTGGAGCCTATCCCAGCTGACATAGGGCGAGAGGCGGGGTACACCCTGGACAGGTCGCCAGTCTGTCGCAGGGCCAACACAGATAGACAAACAACCATTCACGCTCACATTCATGTTCTCATTCATACCTATGGGCAATTTATATTTGCCAATTAACCTAACCCCAGTACATGCATGTCTTTGGACTGTGGGAGGAAACCCACGCAGACACGGGGAGAACATGCAAACTCCACACAGTGAGAGAGAGGCCGGGCCAAGGTGGAATCGAACCCAGGCCTTCCAGATGGTATTCAAACTGTGAGACAGCAGTGCTAACCACCGCGCCACCGTGCGGTTCAGAGAGTTCAGAGAGTTAAAAAATGAAGTTGCTGACTGATGACAGTATTTACTTTTGTATAGATTTCTGTAAAAGCCGAAGCAGAAGTTTGCTATTTTACATTGATCATCAGTAACAGTCCCATTAATGTTCAGTTTTCCTTGATGTCTTTCCAGGTAAAAAAAAAATAAGCTGAGTTCTGTTCTCCTTCCTCAATCCACTTTTTCCTTGACCTTATGTCCTCTACTACACTCCACCACATCTCCAGAAACAAAAACGTATGCAGATACCCATGGCTGAACAGTGTTGGTAGGGATGAGTTTAAGGCGAACTGTAACATTTTGTCGGCGAGTATTTTCAGTGGCGCACGGCTGTGTGTTTGATATAAGGCAGCATGGATCAGGAGAGCAACACAGCAGAAACAACTGAATATACAGTATACAGTATTAGTATAAATATATAGGGCCATTGAAAGAACAAATCATGACAATAGATTAACAGCAAACCTCTGATTCTTAAAACTTTGGCAAAATCATGTCCCACCAAAAAGGTGCAAATTCCATTGCACGTGGTGACTGCAGTCAGATATTTGGGTCACATCATCTCTGATGATGCAATGCCAGTGTATACACAGTATGTGCTGCCTTGTAAATTATGTACACATGATGTTAAAATTTCTTTTTTATAGCCAGCTGTACTCCACTCTACACAGCAAATTACACTTATAGTAAAAGCTTCAGGTGACATGTAAGGATGCGTTCTTAACGATGCTCAAAATTCCAAGATGAACAAGTGGAAGCTATATGTTTATGACTCTGAATGTTTTAACCGAGCCTGCTGTAACAAAAAATGTTCTTTCTTCCTACCTCTTCTTTTGTATAGAGAAAGACCACAGTGTCTGAAATAAAGTTTCTAAAATTCATGCACTTCCATTGGTTGGCCCTTTAGGGATAGCCACAGCATATCATCTGTCTCCATCTCACCCTCTCCCTGCCATCCTCCTCTGTCACACCAACCCTCTGCACGCCCTCCTTCACAACATCCATGAACCTCCTCTGTGGTCATCCTCTTCCTGCATGGCAGCTCCATCCACCCTGCCAGCAGCACTCTCTTCTTCACCTCTCTTGTGCACTGTCTGTTGCTTAAACTCACCTATAACTACCTCTGCTGCCCGCAGCTTCACTAAAGTCCTTACACTAATTATGACGAAATTTCATCTGGATAAAATGATGACAAATCATTCCTGGTTTATCCCCAAACAACACACTATGCACAAGCTGTCCGTCGCATTGGACGATTAACATTTGAATAAAATGGTTGAATTTTGCGTATCAGTTGATTACTCGACCAGCCCATGGACTTGGTAATGTCTCACGGTTTGCTTGCAGTGGTTGGATGAATAATTGATCAGCTGCGCTCCTTCCGGGCCGCTGTACTATCACTGACTGACTGTGGGTGGGAGCCGCTGCTGCTGGAATATGACGAGAACAGGAAGTGAACGTCACTGACACGGGAATGGGACTGAAAAAAGAAAACACCGTCAGGATGAGGAGAATGTCAAACCCATCGGTGTAGGAAAAGAAACCCCGGCTTCAGCTCAGGAGAAGGATGAACTGCTGCGTCCGAGCTGGATTTGAGCCATCAGGAAGGTACGTTGCTGTCATTTGCAGATGCGAAGCTTAGCCAGCTGTGTGCTGGAGAATACAGATGTGCGCTTCCAGCCTCCATCCACCCACCCAGCCAGCCATCCCCCTGTGGCTGTCAGATGCTGTGAGCTCGGCTTTCTCATCCTTGTCCCTGCCGGACAGGTGCTAGCGCTTTGCTACCTTGCTAGCAGTGATGCTAGCCTGGCTCCGCGGCGATTCCGCTCCAGTGGAAATTTACCGTTAGCCTGGCTGCATGTTTCACAGAGTTTGTGTACAGTTTGATGGACTCAGGCCCTCGGCTTGCAGCTCGGGGTGAGTCTAGCTGCGTTTGTTGCTGTTTATGTTGTTGCTGTGTTTTTTCTGGACGTTTTAATGGTAGTGCACGGCGGCTAACCGCCGAACGCGGGTGCGAGAGAGGGCGGTGAGGTTTCCTGTCTGCCATGCTGGCTGCCTCGGGGTTGTTTTTCTTCATTAGCACCGAAAAAACACCAATGTCGTGCCCGCACCTGCTTAGCTGTGGCGCTAAAAACAGGCTCTTCTTTATTTAACTTCTCACAGGTGCATTTTTAAGCACCAGTGCATTTTTTTAAGTCTCAGCGGGTAGCTAACTGTCCGAGTTTTAAAAAGTTGTGCATGTCAGCCGTTGGATGGTTTAAGTGGTTGCACCAAATAACTCAATATAACCTTATTAAGTCTGGTAGTTTTTTCCTCGGCTTTTTTATAGTTGATAAATATGGAAAATCATTTTTAAATTGATTAGTAATTTTCAGACATAATAGCCAAGAATTCACTGCAGTAATAGCTTCTAAAAATGGAATATTTTCAGGCTTTTATGACTTTTTGTATCCTGCATCATTTTAAGTTGGCCTTTTATGTTTTTTTCTTATTTTCTCTGTAGTAGTGGTTTTTCCAATTAATCTTTGCCAAATTTCAAATAATAAGGTCAATATACAGTTGTAATCCGATGTTTAAATATATTCATCATGGGCATGAAAGTTAGAGTAATTTGGGGCTTTTAATAATTTCTGTGCACTGTTTTTCTTTTGAAGGGTGGAATGATTGTACAGCATACAACTAAAATGACTTTAGAGAACAAGAATTGAGTGCATAAGTTTTAATTTATTTTGGATTTTCTTGAATCCACACAGGGTATGCATACTGGCTCATACACCTCCACTAATATTTGGTTAAATGTCTCTTAGCAAGTTGCACCTCGACCAGATGCTTTTGGTAGCCATCATCAAGCTTCTGGTTTTTGAGGACTCCTCCTGGCAGAATTGGTAGAGTTCAGTTAAATTGTCTGGTTTTCTGCCACACACCCGGCTTTTAAGCATAGTCCACAAATTTTCCGTAGGGTTGAGGTCAGAGCTTTGGGAAGGTTATTCCAGAAGCTTAATGTTAGCTTGCTTCATTCATTTCAACTCAGCTTTGATATGTTTGAGATCATGGTCCTGCGGGAATACTATCCAAGTTTCAACCATCTAGCTGTTGCTTTGAGGTGAAGTTGAAGAATTTAGAGGTAGTCCTCCTCCTTCATTATTAATAAATCCACTTTGCGCAGTGTACCAGTACCACTGGTAGCAAAACAGCCCCAGAGTGTGATGCTACCACCACCATGCTTGACAGTTGGTACAGTGTTCTTCTTAGGTTTGAAAGCCTCTCCATTACGCTTTCAAACATACCTAACATACCTACCTGTATGGATTGAGAAAATCAAAATAATTTCAAACTTGTGCACCTAATAATGTTTTTTAAAGTCATGGTCAAACATGTTTCCTGTACAATCATTTCACCCTGGAAAAAGAGCAGTTCAAAGAAATCATTAAAAGCCCCAAATTACTGTGACATCCATGGACGTGATGAATTTATGTAAACTTCTGACCACAACTGTATGTGAAAGTAATCCCTGGTGCCCAGATGCTCAGGCTACAGACTGCTCTAAATACTTCTTTTCTGTTTTTATATATGGTTTATATATGATTGTAAATGTAATCTTTTGAGGTTTTGAACAGTCCCTTGAGAGAGCAAAAGCAGTAAATCCCCTCTTTTGCAAAGCTGGAGTTACTGTATTTATTAATCAATAGTCATGTCTATACTTTGTCTTGTTGACACAGTGACCTTGACATTGAAAGCAGTCTTAATGTTATGCATAACGTCTTGGTAATGTTTCCCTGCTCCTGTATATCCATCTGTGTTTAGAAAACCCGGTGTGTGTTTGTAATTTCTGATTAGCTGGCAGTCCTGTCGCAGCAGAATCAGCGTCTGTGGCACTTTCACTTTTTCCACCCTGGCAGACACAAACAGGTCAGACTGAAGGTGCTGCAATGCTTTTTTATTTGATTTGCTCACTGTTGGGTTAATCAGCACTCAGGGCAGCTTATTTCTCTTCCTCTTATTCACTTATGACCCAGTCTGTAAGGTCTGATGCTTCCTTGCTGCGTTCTGGTCTGATGAGACACATCAGCCAAGATTAATATTTCCAAATTCTGCAAAATCATAGGTTTGGCTTCCATTTCTTTACAACAACAATACCACCTCTTTCTTTAAAGTAAAACCAACTGTCATTAATACAAGTAATATTGGGGTGTTTTTGACTGTTGGGTACATCTTTTTCACTGAAGTCTCACTGAAATGTCCACCTTAACATTAACCTACTGAGGCAATACCATTACTGGCTTAACCGTGTACTAATACAATGAAAGTCCAACAATTGTTCAGTGATGTCAAAAATGTTTTTGTATTGGGAACCTAACTAGACTTTATTATGTTCATACAGAACATGTTTGAAGCCCTCTGTGGCCTCATGCTCTCGGCACCTGCCTTAATCTGTTGTGCTTTTTAATACAAATCTCACTTTTGAGAAATACACAAAGCCATTCAGTTATGAACCATCTGAGGAAAAATGTTAGGACCCGATCAATACTGAGTTATAGAGACAGTCAAGCTATTATTCATGCTTTTATTTCCTCTAAATTAGATTATTGTTGTAGCCTTTTAACAGATATCAGTCAAAATACCAGTTAATAGATTTTAATTTGTTAAAAATGCAGCAGCAAGACTTCCTACAAGAGCCAAGAAAAGTGAACATATTACATCAGTTTCAGTGACTCTACAGTAGCTGCCAGTTTGTTTTAGAAGTCTTTTTAACTCTTACTGTTAAAGCCCTTTACTGGCTCTGCGGTCACCTGCTGGCTGGTCCGCTTAAACACAAAAGGCAACCGAGCATTTGCTGCCTGCCTCAGCCTGCCTCACTCATTTCACGAGTATCATTTTTGAAGTTATTTTTTTAACTTATTTTAATTTCTTCTGACTTTTACATTTTTAGGTTATTGTTAATGTATTGTCACCTCCTGAGTCACACTATTTATTTTTGATGATGTACTTGCAATGGCGCATTTAAAAATTTAGATTTTAAATAGAGATACAAATTGTGTCTATACCTTATGAATTAGAGGTTGAAATTCTGGGAGGTTTTTATTTTTATGTTTTGTGTATTATCTGATTTTTATTTTTAAAAGTGTGCTTTCTAAATACATTTTATAAATAATACCTTTATATAAATTTTATAGTGTAGATTTAACTTTATTATCTAGCTGGTGGGATTGTAGCTTGATAAGATGTTCTGTCTTTAAGTTGGGATGCAGTCACACAGATCTAGAAACCAGTTGCTGGTAACCATCTTGCAACCACCAGTTGCTAGGAAAAAAATCTTGCTGGAGATTGCTGGCTGTCTCAAGGTGAAATGGGTTGCAGAGCAGGTGCAGGACTACAAACCTCCTTGTGATTACTTTGGTCATTAGCAGATTGCTGCAGTTGCATGGATGACGCCAACTTTCTGCAGACATTCACCAACTACTCACTAAGCAGTAGTGTACCAAATGGTCACCAACCTGCCTCTAGGCCTATATGACAGGGGCCTTACTACCGGTAATCATAAATATTTTACTAGCAAAGTTTTTCTTTGAATGGTATTCAGGCAAATGCATAGTAGACACTTTTGTAAATGATCATATTTAACAAGCGTAGCGTTATCACTGAAGTGGCAGAAGGATTTAATCAAAATGTAAATTGATATGTGTCAGTTTAAAAACACTAATTACTTGTATAAATATAAGTAATTAGCGTAACCTATATTCATGATATGTGTATCTTTTTCCTCCATGTGCATGTATAATTTTCAAATTTACACCTCTGCATGACTTCACAACTTTAGCTGTCAGTGTCAGTGAAACAATCAGTGCAGTTGGCTGCTTGTTGTTGAAGTTCTGTTAATTATGATGAGTGAACGCCCGGTGTTGTGCTGGGGCTGCTGTACATTGGATGTTTCCCTACAAAGCAATATATATATTGATTGCATGCTGCCTGTGATGGATATGCATGTCAAGGTATCAGCCCTCTCTATGGAGGAGGTACAAGCCTGACGGTTAGAGGGAGGGTAAAAAGCTGAGTCACATCTCAGCAACAGTCTCCTGGGTAACACCTCCATAGTGACCAGTTGACGAAAGATAAGGTCCCTCGCTGCTCAACTAGTTGTATAACATCAGTAGACCCTGCAGCATTTTCTTGCTGTGTTGCTGATTGTGCCGCTCTTATCAGCTTACCCTTTAACGGCGAGCTGAAATTTGACTTGCTGGGTTGCAGCTCCTAAATAATCAACACCCTCTAGCCTCCCTGGTGTAATTACTGTTTTGATTTCTGTTGCAGAGAAAGAGGGGAAACTTGAACAAGTACACTGCAGACTGACATAATTATAGCTATCACATGGCACTAGCAGAGCGGAGTAAAAGGGAATATGATGGTTAGAATTAAAGCTGTCCATCATTAAGAGACACAGCAGCACAAATAATTTCATATGCGAGCTTTCAGAGTGAAGTGATAAGTGAACAATCTTAACATGCATTTTATTGTCTCAGTCCAATTTGCCTTGGCTAGCAATGCTCCGTGACTCAGCACCCCTGCTGTGCACTTCATTTAAATGCCAGAATTAGCACTTTGGATCCAAACAAAGTAATTGCAGGTCAGACAGCAAAGAGAAAAAGAACTCTGCAGAATCAACTCTGAGGCAAACAAGCTAAATTGAATTTCCTGACCGTACTGATTTGATAACACTCAAAGGGAAGTCCCATCTCTTGGTGAATGAGTGTGATTGTTGGCTCGGAGAAAGGTTGTCTTTTCTTTTTACCTCACATTGCAGAGTTTGTTCCAGTGAGGATTACTGGTCTGTAGCTCCAATGTTGGCCTTTGCAGAAGGCTTTTGTTTGTGACAGCTTGGGCTGCAGCGTACTGTCATAACAAGTGCCAGCGTCCGTTTGTTAGAGGTGAGGGAGTTTCACCACAGCACAGCATGTGGAGGGAAAGGGTCTGATCAATCAGTTATGTTTGCATGTTTCCTACACGTAAGAGTAAATTTTCCTTGGGTCGACCAGCAGTTTGTATATAGCGACTCATTTATTTTTAATTTTCTTCTCTCTGAGAGAATAATGATATTCACAATCTATTTTACTGCTGGACAATCCTCCTTTGGTTTCTAATCAGCTGACCAGTCGCTGTTTTACTCTTCAGAGAGGAGCTCCTTCCGTAGGTGGATGTACTCCATTCTTTCCACCTTGGACTCAAGCTGGTGACTGTAGTTCCTCTTCTGCTTCTGAGATCCACTACTGTGTGCAATTAACTTGCTGTCTCATTGCCTCTGAAATGGTTGCTTCTCATCCAATGAATGCAGAAATGCCCGTATATAATCCTGGGCGAAAAAAATATACCACTATAGGCCGACAAGGAGGCGCTAGATGGAAAAATACTGTAATTTTCCCCAATTTTTTTTCTTTTAAATCTAAAACTGAGCTTTGCACTCCACTTTAATTTTGTAAGAATAAACTGTCTTGTTTTCCCAGCCTTCTTTCAGTCTGACTTACAGGTTTCAGGGAGTTACAAGAAGAAAGCTATTGTGTGTAAACACAACCCTCAGTAAATGAACTACTTTAGTGTGCAGCAACATAGGAACTGCAGGGCTGACTAAGCATGTTTTACTTCCAGACATAATTCAAACAGACACACACACGCAGACACACGCACAGAGTGTGAAACCAACAGCGTTAAAAAGGTTTCAGAAACACTATTTTTGTCTCTTTTTGTAATTTTTGTCTATAAAAACTGCTGTTTTGTTCAAAAGACCATTTTTTTATGTATTTTAGAAAAAAAGCCACTTTTAAAATTATTTTAAGTTGACTCACATTTTCTTTTAGTCCACTTTTGCTTCTTTTGCACTTTTTCGTGTCTCAATTTTAAAGGTTCACGAGACAAAAGATTGAGTAGGAAGTTCTTTCCAGTTCTTTTAGAATAAACACATAAACACACTGAGAGATCTTTTACGCTCAGGTATCCTTTCACAAATACACTGGACAAATATGGAATCGCCAGTTCTTGAGGTGACCCGCCTTTAACCAGCACCAGATTACTGATCTCTTCCTCTTTCCTCATTATTATGCAAGTCATCATGTCTTGGAGTACAAATTTCTATTATTACCTTAAAGTTACTTTAATTTTCAGGAGTCACTGGACTGTCACTATGTGTGCGGCCTGGTTAGGATCAGTTTCTGGTGTGGTTTGGCCCTGAGTCACGTTTATGGTTACGTATTGTGGTGTTGTTTCCAGCTTTTCCACAAGGGGGGGAGAGATTTAAGAGCAGGTGATGTGCTGTGGTGATGAATACACTCTGCTCTTCTTTGCCCAGCGGGAATATTGTCATAATCGTGCTCTTATTGTACAGAGGATGCCCATGTGTCATTTTAATCTCTGTCTATAAATAGCCTTCATTTGGCTGTGGGTGAACGTGCCTTTGGTTTGGTGCGTCATCCCTGCCAAATTCTTTGATTTAAAGTTGTTGGTATAATATTAATAGAACTGATATGATCTCCATCCAGTAATTTCTTACTGCTGTGCATTTCTTAGGAAAAAATAACCTATAATTCATGTTTTTCCAAGATTTTTAAAAAACATTTTGTATAAATAAACAGTAACGTTTTTATTCTTTATGGAAGGTTTTTGTATACTTCATGACTAAAACACTGTATAGGAATTACTGACAATATTTGGAATTCCAATACCAGCTGAGCATCAGCTTTAAAAAAGGATATTATAAAGATTTTACACAGGAAAAAAAAAACACAAACAAGTGTTAAAAACAAGTGTTATGGTTTTGTGTGTAAGATACCCATGCAAGTTTGAAAAATAACCCTGACTCTGGGATTTATTTTTTTAACTCTCCAGTTAAAGGCTGAAAGTTACTTCTGCTCTTTTCACCTTTGCTCTTACTGAAGCATTTGTTACTGTGCCACATAATTGGCATGAAGGGTTCACTTTGGGTCATAAGCTCATCTGGCTCATCATCGTCATCATCATCATGCATTTTTCTCTTCTTATTACTCCCTGTCAGTCTGCATTCATCTTTCAGCTTAATGGCTGTGTCTCATCTCTCTCATCTCACACAGAATGAATTTGATGACTATAGATGAATGACACATTGGATTTTTATCATTCCAAAGGCATGCTGTGCAACACGCCAACAGATTTTATAGTATGATATCTTTTATGATACTGTGATATATTGTATTTTAGTAAGTTATATTATTCACATAAGAGAGGTGGAGATAATGTCTCTGAAAAGAGTAAAAAAATATGGAAAAAGGGAGGGTAAAAAATAAAAAGAGGGTCCAGCAAATTAGCCTATTGGAATCAGACACGTGACCACTAACTATATGACATCAACTTGTCCACCTTTTTTGGAAGTGTGACAATCATGGTGACAATGTAGGGTCACATGAGTAAGGCACCAGTCACACGGGACTAAAGACCAGTCTGCAACTATCTGCCAAACCCGGGTCATGAGGGAACAATAACTATTCCCTGACCAGTTGTGAGTGGTTGCTGGTTGCTGGGAAAATAATTGCTAAAGCCACATCACACAGGTCTACTGACCAATCAGTGACTCCTCTGGCCCACCACCTGTTGCAAGGGAAAAGAGTGTGATTTCTTTTGTTGGTTGATAGCATGTTGCTGCCATCTTAGTTTGATTGGAACAAATACTCTCCAGCTCCAATGTTTGCCTTTAAAGTAAAAGTTGCAACTCAGTGCTACAGCCAACATCTTTCAAAAGGTACAACCTTTACTTTGAAGCCACAAACAAACACACACACACACACACACACACACACACACAAACTGCAGAATAAATAGAAAATTCTTGCTTTTATCCTTTGTGATATATTACTATATTCTGAGTTACTCCATGATTCCTAACCCAACAATCAAATGTAAGCAAATATTTTCTTTAAGAAATTTGCTGGCATTTATCACTTCTTGTTCTTTTAGGTTCTTTAGTGAATGTATTGGTTGCTTCATCCTGGAAAAAGTGTCATAGATTAATGAATTGTATTGTAAGTTGTGCTTTTTTTGTTCATGTATGTGTTAAACTCTAAGCGGATTTAATAACCAGCTTTCAGTTCCTGGTTGTGTTTGTTGTGCCCATCTATCTTTGCTGTTGACCTGTGACTCTGTATGCATGCTAACAACCCACCCGACTCACCTGTGCCCCTCATAGACTCACTCCACCTTGTAGACTCTGTAATCCAGCCTCTTCACAGCACAATATGTGTAACTCCACCGCTCCCCTCCTTCCCTGCTTATCACCCAGGGTACCGGTGCGTTGCTAAATGGAGTCGGAGCAGCTGTACCACAGAGGCTACTGCAGGAACAGCTACAACAGCATCGCCAGTGCCAGCAGCGACGAGGAGCTGCTGGATGGAGCCGGTGTCATCATGGATTTCCACACCACCGAGGATGACAATCTGCTGGATGGGGACGCTGCCTCTCCAGGTAGGGAGAATGGGAGAATCTTCCCCCACCAGTTTGATTGGTCAGAATCTGGACATCTTGAGCTTCCCTTGATGAACCCCGACTCTCCTTTCCTTGAACTTTCAGTGAGCTTCCCCATCGTCATCATATTTTGGTTCTTTGTTGGTCTCTGGTTGTGAGTCATCTCACTGATGCTGCTGATGTGTGCTTCTGTCTTGTGCCTCCTCCCCACCTCCATCTCTATCATCACCATCAGCAGCAGCAGCTGTTCTCCATGCCCTGTTCTGCATGTCAAACCGTGGAAAAAAATCTTCTCCCAAACCATCCACCAATCATTGTTCTCCCATGTTCACCTAAGTACAATGCAACCAAAAATACTTTTTATTTTTTTATGTAAAAGATGCATTATAAGTAATTATCAATTACCTTATAATAATGTCCAATTAAAACTGAATTAATGAGTTTTTTATAACCATTTGTGAGGCTCTTTAGGAGCTCCATTTAGTTTTTTCTGCCTTTGCTCATTTGTTTGCACTCTGCGGATCTTTCTTATCATATCTGTTGCTCTGTAGTCGATTTAACTTTGCATGGTTTTATGGTTTGTCCTCGCTTAGCATCCTGTTTATTTTGTTGTGCAATATCTCTCGCTCATTTTGAAGTTATCGCCTCTTTAATGTTGTTGCTTCCTGTTTCCTGATATGTGCTTCGTGGCGTGGTGCCATTACATTTGTGCTTTCTCCTCCTCCTTTTATACCTTGGCTTATGCAGATTATCCGGTCAAGTAGCTGTAAAACAGGTGGTGGGAGAAATGTCATGTTCCAGACACTCGGAACTTGGGAATAACGTCACTCTTTTTTTTTTTTTTTAGCAATGTAGAGCCATTCAGGTATCACAGATGATACAGCAGAATACGTGGGGGATGATAGGTTGGTGGGGATGCTCTCATTTTCCAAGTGGGAAATCCGAGTTGAGGCGCTCCAGAAAAAACGTCCAACTGGGAACTTGGAGATTTCGGTTTCCGACTTATTCAGGAATGCAGGGTAATAATACAGTCATGTGGCAGGGCAGGTTGGTTTGCTGTGTTTTGCCAAGTTGGATCAAAAGTTACAATCATTACTTCATTCACAGACAATGCTGGAAGTGATCTCGCCCGTGCTTCTGACTGCCAGGCTGCCACGTTTCATTATTCTTGTCACGCCTATCATTTTTCAGTGTGGTCACCTGTTTCTCATTCATTCAGTTTCTCAGTGGTACTCCGCCTTGCTTATCTTCCCCATCGGCACCCGATCTGCCGCTTCCTGTTTTCTCTTCCTCGTCTGAGTAAATATGCTGATTCCTCTCATTTTTGACTAACAGCTGATCAAACAGAAAGTGCACATCGTGCTGAGGATTGTGTCAGAGGTGTCGGCCGAACTCGACTCTCCAATTATGAACGGCGTGTTTAGTCAGAATGCCTCTGCACTGAAGAAGTCTCTCTCACTGAATGCAGAATGAAGACTGATGTTGGCAAGCTAGTGTGTTTGTGCAAGAGATAAAGGCACTGCATTCATTTTAAATCCTATTTTGCGTGTTTGTTTAGCAGAGAGGTTATTTTCTCTCTGTAATAAAAGGATAATTAGGATCAACTGCTTCTATTTGATACATTTCTTGGATTGCAGATAGCTTAAAAATAAAGATACAGTACACTCCATGAGTGCACACTTTTTTGAAAACCTGTGCTGAAAGCAGGAACTCGATTAAAAATCCTGGCACTTAGTTGACTGTCATCTTTCTTTTCTGTGGTTCGGGTGATCGCAGTGCGTCTTGCATACTGAATAGTGCAGCCTTGAATCTCCGGTACGTTCCCTTCTCACGCCAAACCATCTTGTGGCTCTAAACCTTTTCTCAGTATTTCTGCATACCTTAAAGTAACCACTAGTACCTGCAACTGACCATTTACACTAAGACACAATGTAAGTAAAGACTTTTTGCTTTGACAGGGTTCATATAAAGGACTACTCACAGGGGAAGTTTTCCTGTAGTAAAGTAAAACATAGCAGTGACATAACCTTTAAGTCTCGACTGAGCCTATTCATTATTAAACAGTGAAATGGGGTGACCAGGCGATTCAGAGAAGAGATGCACATGACTTTTAACTACATGGGTGACCAAATAGGAGTGAGATTGTATAGAATAAGATCACAGCCTGACTATCTTTGTTGTAATTGATTTATTACAAATTAATAAATCAAGTTTGACTGGATTAAAAAGGATATTAACAGGAGCAGCAAAGGCATCAATAAAAGGTTTATCCTCTGCTTTGCTAGCTGTACAGCTAAGTTAAGTTTTTAACTGAATTCTAACATTGTTACTACTACTGCAAATTTGCCGCTGATATTTATGAGAGATGGGCTGATAGTATTATAATTAGTTTTTACCCATGTCTGATGTTATTTAAAAACACAGTGACCAAAATACATACTTGATGTATCATTTTAGAGTACTTAACATTTCTTGGTTGGTGTTGGCTGGTGTATGCAGAGATGGTGCATAGGGCTGGATCACTGAATTTACTGAAATTCAATCTTTGTGGAAATGTTGACGATGATTTTGAGTTTTTTCTTTGCCGTGTCTCTTTATGTGCAGAGGTGTGTTTCAGGTAGTGTGTGTTTATTTAAGAGGGTTTGGCTTAAATCTCTGTCTTCAGTCTTGTATTCTGAGTGTGGTGAAAAGATGAAAGCATAAATTAAGTTTAAGCTTTTACCCTTTGTGTTCTTGCTGCTGCTACAAACAGAATGATGCAATAGAAAACACTACTTATACCTTTTCTCCCTTTAAGAAGTCTTTACTAACAATAATTTACAGCTACTAAGTGGCTTAGATTCATTTTTAATATTTTGGATGGTGTTGTAATGCAGCATATTGCTACAACCCTGGGCTCCACCTACCTGACTTGTTATTAGTGCTTTGTGTGTGATAGACATGAAACAACATTCCCACGAACCAGTCTGGCTGCCGGCTCGTGTGAGCGAAGGAAGTCTGTGGATGAATGCCTTTCCTTGAAGTTGGTGTGCCGCCTGTCTCTGCCTCCCTGTGCTATTTTTACATAGTGGTGAGGGGTGGGCTCATAGAAAACCCCGTAAAGCCCTCCTCTGAGCTAAGACTGCAGTGTGACCAATGAGCCGGATCACTCAGTAGTCCCACGGAGTTTTAGAGTGAAACTTGTTGTTGGCTTAAACGTCTATAGGATAAACACAGCACCACTGAAGCGGATTTTACAGGAAACTTGAGAGACTTGGTGCTATAGTTTTGCTGCCTTGAAGTGCTGACTGGGGCTTTAAAGAGGAAGGTAACAAACTATGGCTGATATCACCTGTGATACTGCGTAGCAGCATGAACCATGAGAAAAGGTAAGGGGCCATGAGGGTATAAGGTTTGTTGTGATCAGCCTGTTTTATGTTAAAGTAATAAGAGAACAACTTGTGAAATCCTAGTATTGCATATTAGGCCTGGGAACTGCAAAAAAGGGAACTAACTGTGGTTCGTTTCAATGTAATCATGTTATTATATAAGTTTACAAAACATCTTTGAAACACAGTAACTGATTTTTTTAAATTTTTTTTTTATTTCACTTGTGAAAACGTCTTTAGTTATTTTGGTGGTGTTTATCCATTAATATTGAATTATAGCACTGAAGTTGTAGGATGTCCAGATAATATCTCAATGGTGCTTTTTTGTTTTTGTTTTTGGTTGCTCTGTCCCTGTAGTTCTGATATGAGTGATACTTCCTGCTTGCTTTTTCCTTGCTTCAGCTTCTTTTACAGCCTTTTCATTGCATGCTAAAGGCGAGGTAGCACACTAGGGACTAACTGTTGCTTTCTGCTGTTGCCGAGCTTTCTTTATGTCCATGAACTCAGAGATTTCAGATAAAAACTAGTGTGGGAAATTTTCTTCTTTATCATTTTAGGATCTTAGTAGAGGTAGACCGGTCTAAACTTTATTTTCTCTAATTGCATTTCCACCCCAACTTAACACTTTGAGCCTGTTGACTTGTTCAGTGATGACCTAATAAAGCATCTACTGTGCTGGCTTTTCAAAGTGCTGCAGTGCTTTGTCCCCTAGTTGTCTGGATACACACAAATTTCCAAAAACTTGACGCTGTCATTCTTGGCTCCCAGAGCTATTCATGTGTAACATGTCTCTAAGTGGAGTTTTACACCTTGTCCGTGTCAGAGACACCAAATACTGTAACACTTCAGAAAAGAATCGGTCTGGGGCTGACTGATATTTCAGTGTGTCTTTTCTCTCTTTATGTCCACAATACCAGAATTTTTTTTTTTAAATAGAATTACTTTACTTGGACCATGATTACATTAGCTAGCAAACTTGTAGTTAAACCTTATACTGCCAAACTCTTTAAATCAGGGGTCATGAACTACATTTGCACTACATTACAATTTTTCCCGACCGACAGTGTGAGGGCCAGATGCTCTTGTAAAGTAAAATAAAATTAATATTTTATCCCAAGTAATATATTATCATTTGATATATCAATTTTACTTCAAATTTATACTGTTTTTAATGATGTGATGTGCAAGTCTTCCACTTACACGTTCTTCTCTGTTATGTTGATGGTTGTTATGGAGATAGCTAGATAGATAGATAGATAGATAGATAGATAGATAGCACATGTCCTAAGTACAGGCAACGAAATGTTGTTGCTCTCATGTAACGTTTTATTGTTTCATATCTATGAGAACAAGTTTATCTCTGTACAATCTACTTTTCAAAGTTTTTTTTTTTTAATGAATATAGAAACGTGAAGAGTTCAGATGCAAAACCTTCTAAATTTGCCTGGACACTTCTTTTAAAAGAGCTTTTTTTTTTTAAAAAAAATCTGGAACCAATGGTAAATTTTAGTAATTTCATATCACAGGCAATAATGAGGTGCCTTTTTTCAAAAATGTAAATATAGTAATTTTGAGGTAAAACCAGTAAAATCTTCAGTCTATCCTCTGCCCAGTGTGAATGAAGGCAAAAGGCCCAAATATCAGACCTTGATAAAAAGATTTCAACATAGATTCACACAGTACAACCGCAATGGCACAAAATGGCAACACATTTATTTTAACAATAACAGAATAGTGGATACCAGGCCGGGTTCATGACAACTTATGGACAGATGCATAAAGGGGGCATGCGGGTACACGCCGAGCACCTACCTATCCGGTCCCCCCGCAAGCAAACCTTGTGAGAGACCCTCACAGCAAAGGAGACGGGAGGCCCTGGCGGAGGCCAGCCAGTAACGATCCTTCTGCAGGTTCACCAACGGAAATCTCGTTACGACTTTTACTTCCTTTAGTTAGACAAGTTTGATGGCCGAACATTTTTGCAACATAAAAAAAGGTTAGACTCACCTTCAGCTGTGTTTTAGAATCTGATCACCAACAGCAAAAGCCGGCTCCTCAGTACAGCGCAGTGCTGAAAGTACTTGAAGTTACATGGTCCGATCTTGCATTCTGTTTGGTTCTCGGGACATGATGGCTTTTACAGCCAATGGAAAGTGTCTTTTGGAGGCTTTTGATAATTCAGACTAGTCAGAAATGGGTATTTAATGGGTTATGACTTGACATTATTGATTGGCATATAGTACCTGTAGCAAAACTATTCGGGGGACTGGATGGAAAGCTCTGGTGGCCCGGATGTGGCCCACGGGCCGCCAGTTGACATTCTCTGTTTTAGGGCCACTGTACAAAACCACCAGTCTAAACTAATTTAAATATGTTTATATGGATTATGATTAATTTATTACAGCCGATCTAAGTTAATATTTTTAAGTTCCCTCTGTATTTTGCCTTTTTCTTATTTCATAGTTTTCTTAGTTTTCCATTCAACTTTATATTTAATTTCAAATTTTATATATTTTATATTTCTCTTTTAAATGCATTTATTAATTGGTGTATTGCTTTATTGTGTTGGTCCTGTGGCTGGCTGGGGAGCATTCGAGGGGTATCTTGCCTGTCACTTTATGGCAGTTGGGGTTGGCTGCAACCGCCCTGTGATCATGAATTAAATACGTGGAAGAGGATGGATGGAGTTATTATTTTACTCTTTGACTTTTTTTCTAGTATTTATTTTTACCATACGTGCTCTCAACTTTGCTCCTAAACAAAATTATTCCTGTATTTGCTTTTTTCCACTTATGGGTACATTTTATAAGTTGAGTAATCTGGTTACTTTTGACATGATGAAAGTGCTGAATACTAAAAACTAAATCATAGAATCGGCTTGATCAAGATCATCTGTTAAAGACTTGATTTGCCTAAACAGGATGCACATCAGTCCTAAGACTGCTCAGGTCCAGCTTTAGAGTCTGTTGTATATTTGATGACTTGGGTCTATATAATAATTTGAAACATGCGTGTGCGTTTTTTTTTTTTTAAGTAATTTTTTTATTTCATTATCATTTCATTAGCAGTTTAAAACCAATGTATTTTAATTAACTAGTGGGCAATTATTGGTCAAATCTGTTGCCAATTATTGATTTGTTTATTTATTTATTTTAAGTATGGCATGCCTGCTTTACTGCATACACATCTGTTAAAACTTCCTTTTATCTTCCTTACTGCAGTGCTTAGAGTGGAATTTTCCATTTTGGAGCTCACCAACTCCACCACCTCTAACACACGCGCACACCCCTGTGACCCAGCACTATGGTTTCTTCCATAGAGGCAGGGCTCACTGATCTCCCTTAGCAACCGAAGCAGGCAGGGCCAACCAGCCTGCTGTGCTCGTCTTTCCCTGTGTATGATGACATCATCAGCTCTAGCAGTCAGCTGCTGCAGTGGGGAGCGAGCGAGAAGGAAAAGGAAGGGGAGGGAGGGAGGACTGTGCACTTACACAGACACACATTTTTCTGCTCAAACACACGCGCGCTCTCGCGCTCACACAGCCCCACTTGTCTTCCTCTGGTAAACATGGCAGCGGCAGCAGCGAATGGCACACGCAGCGAGCAGAACGTAATGAAACAGAGCATAGTTTAGCTTATCCTCATCTCAACTGTCAACATGGAGGAGGAGGACGCTGCAGCCGACCCCTATTTGCCCTACGACGGGGGAGGGGACACCATACCCCTGCAGGAGATCCCTAGAAGAGGTACGACACATCCCCTCTTCCCTTCCTCCCCCCCTCCTTCCCTCTTGATTCCCTCCTTTCCTAACGCTACTGCGATGACAGAGGCCGACCTCCTCCTTCTTGTACACTTGAGCGTGTGTAACCATATGGCGAGCAGACATGGTGCAGGTGGAACAAAAGCTGCCTCCTCTGCTTCATGGAACAAAACCTGCCTTTTCTACCTACAGCAAGCTGTCTGAGCGGCACATTCCAGCTCTGGCCTCTCCTGCTGATGATTAACCGGCAGTGTGTGCACGTCAGCCAAAGATAATGAGATAAAGAAAGGGTGGATTTAGTGTGAAGACTGGAGCTCGGGCCTGAGAACATCACAGGCATCCATTTTAATTTCTGCACAGACATTCTGCAGAAGCTCCCAGTTATACGTATGTGAGCTGGATGTTCATACATCTGCACTGCTGTGTCTTTGAAGTGTTTCATAGCTTTCCTGCAGAGAGTGTGAGGACACCTGTTGGCAAGATTCAGGATGTCAGCTCACGACACATCAGTTGTTGCCAGATTGTCATTTGTTTTTTAGGACCAGTTCTGCACTCTTATATCTTGTCTTTCCAGTGTGGCGTTCAGGAAGTCAGGAGTTGGTTCCTCCAGGCCGTGTTAGATTTTTCATGGTGAGCGAGCAGAGACTACAAGCAACTGCTGTTCCCTACGTTCATGCTTCAATCAGCAATTGTCTCCACTTTCAACAGTTTAATAATGGTACTCTGGAATTTCTGTGAGTTTTATGGTCAAAGGCACATAAACTGTAGTGCTGATAAGTTTTTACTGAAGGTGAAACTGGATACATAGTGCACTGTGTGGACTACAAATACTGAAAAACAAATTTATAGTAAGTTAAATATTTTGGTCATTGACCGGGAACTCTCAGGCCTTTTCTCAGTCTGGCATGCAGTATGTAAACACAACCTGTTGGACTTTGATCCATTTTTCTGTCAGCTGATTTGTAGTACTCCACGGACCACCAGTGTGGCCTGCATGCTGGTGTCTGAGCAGGAGGGCTTTTCAGGCCCTATTGGGGTAATTGGGGGTCATTTATGATTACAGGATGGCTGAGAAGTATAACCCTACTGACCCAGGCCTGTCCCACCCAGCTGCCTTTAAATTTCTCTCTGAATTACTCAGCAGTATTAGAGTAGACCTAATAAAGATTAATACAGCGGTGATTGTTTGAGTGAAGCATGGTACACAGAAACCTCTCAGCTCACAGTTGGCTGATAGTCATTTCTCACTTTATTGATGATCACTGCACAGGAAGACTGTCCGTTCATTTAGAGAAGTGGTGTTCTTTGCTGTCAGCACCGTGTGCACAATGACGTGGCTTTCTGCCCCGATGCAAAACCGCAGCATCACCGTGCCGATGCACAAGGGAACGAAACTGAAGCCTTATTTTTATGAGTGTTTTTTGTCTGCGTGGCTGCTGAACCGTCGAAGCACGATGCTGGCAACGTGCGCGCATGCAGTCCCCTTTGATACTTATGATAAGACTAATAGGTGCCTAATAGTGCGACATCATCAGGAGCAACTCATCTGGTTTATTCCATCAGTCAAATCTGCTGTTTTCTCACCAGACGTTGAAACATTTCCCTTCTTAATTGGGCCACATTTATTCTGCAGTGTAGAGAAGCAGTGTCTTTATTCTCTGTCGTATTCAAAGGTTCATGGGCTGTATTATTGTCAGCCATCTGCAACAGAAACATTATAAATTAGCAGTTCTCTCTCATAAAGCATTCAGTTTTCTCATTTTTTTTTCTTTGAGTTTTATAAATTCGGCCAATATCAGACACCAGGGTAAACTGACCCAGCTGCAGAAGAGCAATAACAACACATCGTGTACTGAAGTAAATATGGACACCCCTGAAGCAGCATTTACAATGCTATTTATGGTGATATGATGTAAAAGCCTGTGAATTTGTGAGGAGATTACAAATGGAGCACTGCTAGGTGCACTGTTGTATGGAGGGTTAGATTTGTGATTTGAGTAAGTTTACCGAAACAATGTTCATCCAAAGATTTTAGGATGTGATAGACCATTTTTAACTACACCCATCAGCCCTTTGCTACACAACTCTGATGACAAGACACTCAGAATCCAGTACGTAACATAAAAATTGGTTTTATTCTGATTTGACTGTTTACTTGATTTAGGGCCACTTATGAAAGTGTCCCAAGTTAGAAATCAGATAATTGATTCCATGTAATGTGTACTGTTCACACAGATCTGAGTTACACACATAAATAAATTGGGTCACATTAGCCTGCGGTATGAACCCAGCCTAAGGTTTGACATTTCTGCTTGTGGTCAGCATAGATCCTGTTGTTGGCTGTGCATTGGGGTCTTTTTTTCATGCTTAATATTCCTGTTTTTTTCTCCTCACGAGTCAGACTGAATCATCTACAGAGATAACATAATAGTCCATTCCTCTGAAGAACGGACTATACATTATTCTTTTATATTTAAAACAGCATCAGGCTTAACATTGTTTCTAAACTTTATAAAACAATATGCAGCAAATTTGTTTGCAGTGGCTTCCTTTCAGCTAGGTTTTACATGGAGATTCACTCATTGAAGCTTTCTTGACTGATTTTCTTTTTGTAAACTGTAACTGAGCATATACGAATCAAAATCAACTTTTCTTCAATGGAACATATTTTTTTAAATAATAAAATAAATGATCAAACTTTACAGTTTCCCCTCAAATTGCAGGATCTTCTTTCACTTTACTGAAAGTGCTCTCCTATTGGGAAGAGCTGCTAAAAAGACTAATATTTACCTGAAAATGAGCTGTTGCACCCCCACCTGTACCTGACTTGTTTCACTTTACCAAACAAAAGCAGGTGCAATAGATTTATATAACATATCAAATGTCAGGTGCTTACATCACTTTTCCAGTATGCTCATAAATTCACCAGCTGGAAGGACATCAACCATTTTCTCTTTTTCAGTCATCCTCATATCTGCTTTAATTCTTTGCTCATACCGAGGCTGCTAGCTCATGGCTGGCTCTGAGCACTGGATAGCTACTTTGATATATTCTTTAAAATGCCCATGTTCAGCTGTGTGAGGCTACTCTTAATAAGTCAACAAGTGCATCATCATCCCAAATCCCATTTGGTCAGCCAGTCCTGTAACCATCACTCTGATATCAAAATGGAGACTGGTACTATCAGCATCTCTTTACCGCTGCTGACTCCACAGCAGCTGCACTAGTATCTATCACAGCCACTACTCCTTCCTCTTCACTGGGCAGGATGGGCAGTGGCTAATCAGGAGCTATTTCTTCCTCTCCTACATCCTGCCAAACCTCAAAGGGAGCAATACGAGCTAATAAACAGCACTTTCAGAGTCTACATTCAGGTCTTTAAGAGTCAGTCTTTACTCTGGACTTGTCTCAGGAAGGTTTTGACTTTATCCCACTACAGTAGCAGTAGTCAATGATATACCCATATAGGAATGCATGGGAAAGTGTTTTATGATCAGTTTTATGGCCTTGGTCACAGCCACAGGTTTTTTATGTTAAGTGAAGGTCACAGCAATAAAAAAAAACCCTTTGTTTGATAAGCCCTCCCCCTTTCTTGGTTACACAAAATATTAAAAACGTAGTGAGGAATTTTATTGTGCTGCCTGGAATTAATGACTTTGATTTGCTGAAGGCCGTGAGACTTACCCTGTTGTACCTTTTGATCTTTGTTGTTATTGTCGCCCACATCCTGCAGTTATACCTTTTTATTTGTGTGGGTGCCATATAATGAAATATTTTAAGTGTTACACACGTCAATAGTCAAAAAGCATCCTGTTTTCTACTCTGAGACATTTTTTAATTCCAGAGTTTAATTTATCTAAGATATCTTACTAAATATTTGCATAAAAACTTTACAATTTCAAGTCAGTTCTAACTTTATTGTAGTAAACATTCTGCTGCACTGCTCAGTTATTTAGTGTAGTTTTACTCTTTGTGTCAGAGACTATGCACAAAAACAGTGGTTTCATGACAAAAAATAACCTTGTGCCAGAACTGCCTTCTAGCTGATCTTTTTTTTTTTTTTTTTGGAGGGGGCGGGGAGCCCCCCTACCCCCGAGGGGGCGGTTTTTTAAAAGGAGGGGGGG
>VUQK01017989.1:9641-21384 GCA_015106715.1 Bujurquina vittata | reverse complement strand
GACAAAAAATAACCTTGTGCCAGAACTGCCTTCTAGCTGATCTTTTTTTTTTTTTTTTTGGAGGGGGCAGGTAGACACCCTACCTGCAGAGAGCGGCTGTTTTCAAAATGGAGGCAGTGTCCAAAATATGAGCTACAGTTAGTGTGTGGGCTGCTCTTGATTGCACTGGTGTTGGTCCAGAGACACCCTATAATATACAAAGAGCAGAATCAGCATTTGACTGATGCACATTGTCATCTAGAGTACATCCAACACTATTTTGGGGTGGTTGAAACCCCCTTTTGTAAACGGACACAACTGTGATGGGATAAAGTCGTCAATTAATGCTAGCAGGTGTAGTTGGTAAGGTGTATTGAGCTACCTGTCAATCAAAAGCAGCCACTCTCTAAACTTTAAACCTTAACAAAATACAAACAAGTGAATTTTTAAAAAAATCAACCACTGTGCAGTTGTTAAAAGGGGGGGGGGGGTGATCCACAGAGGCCAAAACAATTTTCTATACCAGGCTGCAAACATGTTTATTTCTGGTGTAACGTTGGGCGTTTTAACTTAAAGCTCTAAGGGATTGACTTGCTTTTGCTTTTGGAGATGGCCTCAAGTGGCCACAAGAAGAACTGCAGTTTTCTTTTCTACTTGTTCCATGCATTCATACGGCCCCAATTTTTGCCACTTTCCTTCATATGTTCACATACAATTCTTAAATCCTGACTGTGACTGTGCATCTAATTAATGTTGAAAATTCTGGTGTCTTATATTTGACTTTCTTGGACTTTTGTAGGACTTGTAGTCTAAGCAGCAGCCTGTGAGCTTTCTTATTGTCTCCTTTGGTGGGATCAGTTTTAATACACACAATAATTAATCCCATGTTCTTATATTGTCTAATGTGCCCAAACAGACAAAACAAGCTCTACTTGTTGGACTTTTGTTTTCTTTGTGATTTTATCTCATTGTTGCACACAGTGCACTCTTTGTTTTGCAGAAGAATATTCATGCCATCAGACGTAGGAGGCTTAGGCTTGATTTGCAGATGGTTTCAAATGTCAGAAGATGGATTTTCTCTAATTTCTTAAACAGGCTTTGTACCAGGTTAAATATACTGTGGTGTATTTTACGATTGCTAAATATTCCTCATAACGAACTCGCTGCATTATAAGGATGATATGGGGGCTAATTATCCCACAAGTCGCTGGTGTACATCAAAGGTACATCACGCCACCGCCTCAGGTAGCAAAGAGAAATGGCAGCCATGTAAAGCCTGTGATACTTCCCAGATAAGGAGCAGAGAATCAACCCCTCAGCTCTGTCTGTCTGTCTGTGTGTGTGTGTGTGTGTGTGTGTGTGCGTGTGTGTGCGTGTGTGTGTATGACTCAGTATGTCTTTCTGTTCTCTTTTCATACTGAGCATGTCTGTCCTGCCAGAGCAGATCAAACCTAACCAGTGCAGCATCTCATGTCAGTGTAATGAGCAAAGTCACTGCACAGAATGATACTATCAACCCATCTCTGAAAGGGCAGCACACAATGTTTGTTTCTGTTGTTTTGCTTATCATTAATTGATATTTCCTGATAGTAATCCTAGTCATGTTGAAGTCATTACTTACAAGCTATAAGTGGTTATTTGGCCTAAAGGCAGTCACATGGTCCTGCAGGCTGGAGACCAATGCAGCAGAATTCAAAGTAGTTTTTACACTTAAAAGGAAGAGATTTTACAATCCAAAGAAAAGCCACACACATTTAAAATGTAATTTATTTGAATTATTGGATGTGAATAGAGTGGTTTGTAGAGGCAAGCTCTTATAATTGGTTATCGGTTTTGTTCCACATGAGGTGATAGACTGCAGTGTTTCCAAAAGTCTCATTAAATCTCAGTGATGGCTGTGCTGCGATCTCTTCAGTGCCTCTGATAGGGCTGGATTATTGAAGAGGCAACACTGTGATGGATCTCTTTCCTGGTCAAAATACAAAATACTGCCTTTTCTTGGGTTTCAAATGCCAGAAACACATTTAACCCAAAAAGCCAAACAAATATCTCCGCAATATACTACATCAGGCAATAAGTAGCTGGAGGGAGATTTATTTAAATGTTGTTTGAGACCTGGTTAAAAACAGAACTCTGGTTTACAAAGTCATAAGACTGAAGAACAAATTTTTCATTAGGTTTGTCCACTGTAAATGTACTTTATGATAGGAAAGATACAATATTGTAAGCCTGATCAGACACTCTTTGATCAGATGTATTACACTATTACATTAATCTGTATTTGATGCTTTGTACTTGCAAGAGAGTGTAAACCATTTTCCTTCTTATTTATTACAATGTTGAATTTCATTAGGCCCTTATAATTAGAACTGTTAATTTAGCAAGTTCTTACACTCGTGCCATGTGTTTTCTCTTCAGGATCTAACTACGCCATGTCGAACGGGGGCGGGGCTCCCAGTAGCTCCACCCACCTGCTGGACTTCCTAGAGGAGCCCATCCCAGGTGTGGGGACTTATGACGACTTCCACACCATCGACTGGGTCCGTGAGAAGTGCAAGGACCGCGAGAGACACCGGAAGGTGAGGACTCCGAGGACAAACTAGTTTAAAAAAATAAAAGCTTTACAGCTTTGAAGAAATGTGCCTTTAAACCAAAACTGAACAAAAAGCTTCCACAGAGTGACAGAGAATGGCAAAAACCAAAAATCAATCCCTGATTGCTTTAATACTGCAAGACGTGTGTGTGTGTGTGAATATTGGGTATAGATAGAAGTGCTGCATGAAGGTGTGTGATTGGATGAATGAGACAGTAGAAAGTGCCACGTGTGTTCAACTAAGTAGAAAGGCAGTACTGTATGTAAACACCAGTGCGTTTACCATTTACAAATCCACAGCACTTTATAGCATTTTCCACTGTGACAGGTCACAAACTTTCAACTGCGAGGTTCAGCAAGAAATTCCTCTGCTACCCAGGAAGGATATTTCTGCAAAGTTAAAATGTTTTTAGATCTAGATGAGCTGTTTCACAAGATTCATAAACACATATAATACATACGTCATAGAATATGGTGATGAAAAACTTAAAATACCCATATCACCCATAAATTATTGCAGTGCGAGGTCAATTTATTTATTCGGTTCACAGTAGTTTAATGTTTCTGCAACAATCGTGGTAACCATTAACATTGGGGAGGACGCTGAGCGGTGGTCATGCCCCTCATGTTTCTTTGAAACTAAAAACAGGTCATTCACTAATGTGTGCAGCCAGTTTTAATTAAAGCATGACCCTAACTTGGAAATTACAGAACATAGAAATGTTTTGAGGCTATTCAGCGCTCACAGTCAGCTGTAATAATGTGTGTTGAGTTCATTGATCTCCTGTTTGCCCCCCGGCTTTGCCTCTGCAATCTAAGGCAAATATTTTTGCATTTATATAACTGTGTCTACATTTCTATGAGTGTACTGTATGTATATAGTCGTAAATATGCATAGCATTTTTGCTTGTTTGTTTGTTTGTTTTTTGAATAGCAAATTGACTTGAGCTGAATGCTCCCCTTGTCAAAGTTGGTTGCCCGTCCAGTTCGTATGGTCTGCTGCTGACCCTGAGTAATGTATATGTAATGACAGTTGACTCACTGAATGTAAAAACTGAGACATAATGTTTAAATTCCACTTTATTTTCCACTTTTATTGAGGCAACAGTCACTGACTAGTTTTTAAACCTATCCTTCACTTGTATTACTGTCACTATAAGTTTATCTAATGAGTAATTTCATAGAAATGGAGTTTAGTAGTTTTTTTCCTGTCATTGAGCCTTTTTCTGTGTGTTTTGTCTGTTTGTATAGATCAATAGTAAGAAAAAGGAGTCAGCATGGGAGTTCACCAAGAGCCTGTATGATGCTTGGTCCGGCTGGCTGGTGGTGACGCTCACTGGCTTGGCGTCAGGTAACATACATGCTGTACAAAAGCACACACACAGCTATTATCTGCCCTGCTGGTGACTCTCACATGCTTTGCCTGAGGCAGCTCACACTCAGTCTTTCTCTTGTTCGTTGTCTTGTGCTTTCACTCACCCACCTCTGATAAGCGCACTGTCTTTCCTGCAGAGCCCCACGAGACGGATCTCAAAGCCATGAAATTATGTTTTTATGGCCACTAAATGACTAATCTCTTTGTCCAAGCTGAGCTAGTCAAAGTGAAGTTGTTAAGCTTCAAGCTATAGAGGGAGACAAATTGGCAAAATAAATATGGTTCATTGTGTTACCCTGAAGAAGGTCTGTGCTATGGAATCATATTATTTAGCTTTAATACTCAGGTGGTCATGCTGTTCCAGGGTCTAAAACTGTCAAGATTAGCCGTTTATAACCTCATTGTATTCTCTACTGGATAGTTCTTCCTTTATCTGATAAACTTACCCATGGCAATCCTTGTCTGTTTCTTCTTGGAAAACAAATTTTATTTGTTTCAGTAATACTAAAGAAAATACCAGATTATCTGTGGCAGTAAGCTAATGTGATTTTAACACCAAAGAAGATGAAGTGGTGACCGTAGTACTTGAATCAACAGCCGCAAATAAAGTTGCCTGGATGTTTTTTCATCCTTTATTACTTCAGTGCTTCTTTAAAACTTCAGTAAATCTGAGCAAACCTATAGATGAACTGAAATATCTGAAAGTTATAACTATCAGAATTGTAATTATTCCATAATTAGCCAACCAGTTACAAATTACAATAAAAACAAAGCATATAGTGAAAGAAACAAATATATATATAACCTTACTCTTATCCTTGTCACACCAATGGGCCTATTCCTGTATTTAAAAAACTTCGAAAGGCTGTAGGAGAAGTACCGTAGGCTGATAAATTGATGGTTAAAAATAACACAATGGCACATGTAAAAATGATAGCTGCACTTGGTCACATGAAGGTTAATAAGCCTGTGATGTTAACAAAGGCTCATCTGATATGGAAATATCAGCTACAAAGGTCACATTGAGAATTTGTACTATTTAACACTTTGGCCTTAAATACCTGCTTAGAGACCAGGAGGAAGCACAAATCTCTGGGAGGGGTTTGCATCAGGAAGGGTGTCTGTCATAAAAATGTGCAATCAAACATGAATCCTTTCACTGTAGTGACCTCTTGTGAATAAGGAAGCAGCCTAAAGAAGCTTTGTTGTTTAAGTTAGTCACAACATTTTTAATGTGCTATAATATTTATGCATCTAATGCTGAAGATTGATGTGAAAATTTGCTGCAGCGTTTTTTTGGTGTGTATTTAGGTTCCTATTTAGTGAGGATGTTTCTGTGTTGCTGCTCTCTGGCTCAGAATTAGGGCTAATTTTTCACAGTACGTGTTTAACACCTGAAAACATCTTTGTCAGGTAGTAATCCTGGTAGTGTAGTTCTCTTTTTCAACTCCTCTCTGCCTTCACTTCTTTGCTTTTTTTTTTTTTTTTCTTTCTTTCTTTTCCTGGTTCCCTCCCCTCGCCAGGTGCTTTGGCTGGCCTGATTGACATTGCTGCTGATTGGATGAACGACCTGAAGGAGGGCGTGTGTCTGAGCGCCTTGTGGTTCAACCACGAGCAGTGCTGCTGGACGTCCAATGAGACCACCTTTGCTGAGAGGGACAAGTGTCCTCAGTGGAAGAGCTGGGCTGAGCTAATACTGGGGCAGGCTGAGGTAGAGGAACACAGGCACATAAAAGGGAAAGCGTATTGTTGCTTCAAACCAAAAATGTACACTTTGTATACCTCACTGCAGTGAGACCATAGAGCTAAAGCTTCTAAGCAGTCTGGCTGCCAACAGTGTAAAAAGCCCTTTTGTTTACATTTATTTCTAAATTCTAATAATTAAAAAGTAGGCTGTTTTTGTTTAAGCCGAGCACCTCCAAAAAACAAAATCATTTGTTTTTATGAACTGAATGCAGCTACAGTGACAATGACAAAAGGAGAAGAGTTCAGATCTCATCTCACGTGTCCACTTAAATTTTTTTGTTGAGTTTGGAAGTTGTTTTTTTCCCCCCACTCTTTAACTTCTCTCGATCTTTTCCTCCCTGGCTCTCTGCAGGGCCCTGGCTCCTACATCATGAACTACTTCATGTACATCTACTGGGCTCTATCCTTCGCCTTCCTGGCTGTTTGCCTGGTCAAAGTGTTTGCTCCGTACGCCTGCGGCTCAGGGATCCCCGAGGTGAGAAAAATGTTGCCTTTTGTAAGTCTCACTACAGCTGAAACGTACTTAAGGCTGCAGCCGCGGTCCATTTCAGCCTCTTCTTGTGATAAATTTGTGTGCTTGAAGGAAATTCTTTATCTCTTAAATGAGAAATGTATTCACCTTCATGTTGTTAGGCAGATTCCCTGTCTTTGCTCAGCAGTGCAGCTCACAACTACTTTTCATTGCCGTTTTTGTTAAAATAATGAGCCAAACAGACCATTTCTTTCTGTGTCCTTTTACTTTGTGTGAAAAGCTCTTGTGGAATCTTGGTGTGCATTTTCTGATCAATTTACCTCTTCTAGGTTTATGTGAAAGAGGTTTTATGGGTTGCAGAATCTACCTTGTAATGTCTTAAAGCGCCCTAAAATTGCTGATTCAGTGGGCAGTGGGGAGATGTGAAATATCTGAATGCTATTTTAAGGGGAGCGCTGTGAGCTTTTCAAAAAAGTGCTCTTTGTTTCCATGGGAATGCAAAAACTGCGTCTATTAGATGGTTACTTGGAGGAAAGATCAGGTGGCAGAGATGTGGCTAAACTAAAAACTCTGGTCTATTCTGACTTAGACCTGAACATGTTCATAATGCCTCAATTTCCCTTTCTCATCCTCTTTGCCTGGATTTAGTTTCACCTTCTGCCTCTCCTCTAGATCAAAACCATCCTGAGTGGGTTCATCATTCGGGGCTATCTGGGCAAGTGGACCTTGATGATCAAGACCATCACTTTGGTGCTGGCTGTGGCATCAGGCTTGAGCCTGGGGAAAGAGGGCCCCCTGGTCCACGTGGCCTGCTGCTGTGGGAACATCTTCTCCTACCTCTTCCCCAAGTACAGCAAGAATGAGGCCAAGAAACGAGAGGTAAGGGAAAAGAGGTTTAAATCACGGTAGCAGGAAAAAATGCTAAATGCGTATCACTGTGTTGAGTTGTTTGTGACTGAGTGAAAGAGCCCGACGCAGGAGCTGAGGTGTGATGGTTTTTGTGCTCTCAGGTTCTTTCTGCTGCTTCAGCTGCTGGGGTGTCTGTTGCTTTTGGAGCACCAATCGGGGGAGTCCTCTTCAGTCTGGAGGAGGTACAACAGAACTTGTAGCAATGTTCAGTGAAAATGGAGGGATGAATTAAACATTTTACGAGAAGTTAACCATCTCCTTTCTCCCTCAGGTGAGCTACTATTTCCCTCTAAAGACATTGTGGCGCTCATTCTTTGCCGCCCTGGTGGCGGCCTTTGTGCTGCGCTCCATTAACCCCTTTGGGAACAGTCGCCTGGTGCTCTTCTATGTGGAGTACCACACGCCGTGGTACCTGTTTGAGCTCATCCCTTTCATCCTGCTGGGAGTGTTCGGGGGTCTCTGGGGCGCATTCTTCATCAAAGCCAATATCGCCTGGTGTCGGCGGCGGAAGTCGACGCGTTTCGGTATGATGTGACCTCACAATTAAAGTCTGTAAGGAAGATTACTGAGAGCCTAAAGGCAACATTTTTCTTTAAAGCAAACTTACTAAGAGTTCTCTAATGTGCACCCGTATTTAATTTGTATTCGAGGCCTCTCACGTGCAACTCTGTGTCTCGATCTGTAGGCAGGTATCCAGTGTTGGAGGTGATCTTAGTGGCAGCCATCACTGCAGTGGTTGCTTTCCCAAACCCCTACACACGGAAGAACACCAGCGAGCTGATAAAGGAGCTGTTCACTGACTGCGGCCCACTGGAGTCCTCGCAGCTCTGCGAGTACCGCAGCCAGATGAACGGAAGCAAAGCCTTCACCGACAACCCCAACCGCCCAGCGGGGCCCGGCGTCTACTCTGCCATGTGGCAGCTCTGCCTGGCACTAATCTTTAAAATCATCATGACTATATTCACATTTGGACTCAAGGTGAGGGTTTTTTTTTGTTGTTGTTGTTGTTAATAGTAAAGCAGATGTTTTACCCTCCATGTTTATATCAGCACTAAAATACATTTGTTTCTCCGGCTCAGGTACCGTCAGGCTTGTTCATCCCCAGCATGGCCATCGGGGCGATCGCAGGGCGGATTGTTGGCATCGCCATGGAACAGCTCGCCTATTACCACCATGACTGGTTCCTGTTCAAAGAGTGGTGTGAGGTGGGAGCCGACTGCATCACTCCAGGGCTCTATGCCATGGTGGGAGCTGCAGCTTGTCTGGGTGAGTCAGCAAATAATGGTATTGTTAAGTTTGTCAGCTTTGCTGCCAGTTTGTGCCAAAGCCTTTAAATGTTTACCTCACGAAGGGGCAGTGGATGAGTATGTAAGGACCATGAGATATTCTGCTACTCTTTTTATATCTGTCTTTATCTGAACATGTTAAGGTGCTACTCTCTGAGCAGGACTGGTTTATGGGGATATTGAACTTACAGAACAAAAACAAACAAAAAAAAAATTCTATCAGGTTTATCAGCTCAAGAAGTTTTGTCAGTTAATTTCTCTTTAAATAAATTTTAGGAGAACCTATAATACAAAAAATACGACCCCAATTCCAAAAATGTTGGGTTCCTTATTAGAACGTAAATGAAAACAAAATGCAATCATTTGCAAATCTTAAAAGCCAAAACGTTATTCGCAATAGAACATAGAAAACCTGTCAAATTGAGACATTTTACTATTTCATGAAAAATATTAGTACATTAGTCCCAACTTTTTTTTAAGACACGTTGTGGCCACCAAATTCAAAATGAGTCTCAGTTTAAACATTTCATGTTTTTGTTCTATTGTGAATAAAATATGGGTTTGTGAGATTTGCAAATTTTTTATTTACAATTTTATGCAGCACAGTTCTCCCAACTTTATCAGAACTGAGGTTGTAATTGTCATAATGTAAATAAACAACTAGATAATACAGCTATTTACACTTCAGGTGTATGTGTTTGTTGAGTCTCACATCATTAACTCTTTCTGGGTCAAACACTCCTTCAGTTTCCAAAAGCAAACAAAAACTGAAGCACCATCGAGAAATAACACAGTTTCAATAAAACAATCAGTGTGTTTAATATTCAGGCATCCATGAAAGAGTATTTATGAGGTTAGAGGTTAGCAGCAAATTAGCTAGCTAGCTCTGTAACCCAGAGGTGTTTTGCCTCTACTCTTTTAATATTTGTGCAGACATTTAGTTGGAATTGTCGTTATTGTGCCTAAATGTGTGTTATTGTCACTCTACTCCACCTGTAGGTGGGGTGACTCGTATGACTGTCTCCCTTGTCATCATCGTGTTCGAGCTGACTGGTGGGCTGGAGTACATCGTCCCCCTCATGGCTGCCGTGATGACCAGCAAATGGGTGGGGGATGCATTTGGCCGAGAAGGAATCTACGAGGCCCACATCCGTCTGAACGGATACCCCTTCCTGGATTCCAAGGAGGAATTTACACACACCACGCTGGCCAGAGAGGTGATGAGGCCTCGACGCAACGACCCCCCGTTGGCGGTGCTCACACAGGACGACCTGACTGTGGAGGAGCTGCAGGCGATTATCAATGAAACCAGTTATAATGGTTTCCCTGTGATCGTGTCTAAGGAGTCCCAGAGGCTGGTGGGCTTTGCTCTTCGCAGAGACATCACCATCGCTATAGGTAAGACTGCAGAAAAGACCCGTTAAGCATGACAGTTGATGCCGAGTGTCCTTATAGCTCTTAGAAGATGCAGTAAAGTGACATCTTTCCATCTCTCTCAACAGAAAATGCTCGCCGCAAGCAGGAGGGCATCATGTTGAACTCCAGGGTTTACTTCACCCAGCATGCACCCACGCTGCCCGCCGACAGCCCTCGACCCCTCAAGCTACGCTCCATCCTGGACATGAGCCCGTTCACCGTCACTGACCACACCCCCATGGAGATCGTGGTGGACATCTTCAGAAAGCTGGGCTTGCGTCAGTGCCTGGTCACTCACAACGGGTAAGTGTGCTATGAATCTGCCTCAAGAGGAAGGAGGAGCTGTAGGAAGAAAAGGTGGAGCCGTCTCACATCCTTGTTTCTGATGTAATGATTGCTTAACCTGTCTGAGGCTGACACACACGCACGCACGTACACACCGTTTGGTGTTGCATGAACTCTGGGATTCCTGGATTTATGCTGTAATCTGCATGTCCTGACCTTATCGCTGTGCTGCACCTCCTTTGTCCCCCTAGTGAGCAGTAACAGTCTCCTCAGCAGAAGAGGCTGAACTGCTGACTGAATCTAACCCCAGTGCATAACAGGTATCACATGGGGAGACTATAGACAGTAATATGAACTGATATACGGTCTGAATCTGAGGAGGAACGCTAAAGGTTTTACCTCTGTGAGATACCTTCAGCAAAACTAACTTACCAATGACTTGTCTACCCAGGGAGACACTTAGAGTCTGATTTGAGTCTTGCAGCTGTGTGACATTGAAACTGTGAGACAGATTGTGCATTTTTTTTTACTGTGATGTTCACTGGAGAGGAACTGTGCAGCAGTGTTTGTTTTCATTTACCTTTTTAGGATTAACTTTTATTTAATTCTTAAATAAGGACACTGTCATGATTTATTTATTTATTTCTGTTGTCAACAAATCTCATGAAAAGACCTAAACTGTCAACCAGTCAGCTTCACACCCCTTGGTACCCCAGTTTGAACAACAGGCCATACGACCATACTACAGAACTCTGTGATGTCATACAGAGCGAAACATAGAAAAAAGATTTATCTTAAACCGAGCACGCAGAACAGCGTGAAGGCTGAGCTTGTGGCGCACAGATTAGTTTTACACACTCATACCTCATAATTTACAATATTGCCCGTGTTTAATATGAATGTCCACCACTGTAACATAATACCTACATAAAAAGAATACCGAGAAAAGTACGAGGCCTCTTTTATATGATAATTATGAAGAAAAAAGTTGCACTATGAATTTGCAAAAATGAGTAATGATTAAAGAACCAAAAGAGATTAGACATTAGTCAGTTTGTTGTTTTTAGCTGCAAATAAATGTTAGTTCTGTTACAGCACCAGGAGCGTTTGTATTGGATAAACTTAACATCTGCTAAGGAACCAGTTTGACAGTTTGTTTTAATTTAATCTTTTTTCCATCTCTGTCTTGCAAAGGATTAAGTTACACTAATGAGCCACTTTATTAGGCACACTTTGCTGGTACCTGATTGGACCGCCTTTTGCATTCAGAACTGCTTTAATTCTTCGTGGCACAGATTCAACAAGGTGCTGTAAACATTACTCGGAGATTTTGGTCCTTATTGATATGTTGGCCTCACACAGTTGCTGCAGATTTGTCAGCTGCATATAGGAATACAAATTTCCTGTTCCACCACATTCCAAAGGTAGTATAAGAGAATATCCTCCACATCATTATACCAACAACAGCAGAACTTCAGCAGGTCATCTTGAACATGTTGACATGCCTAAAGGTATTGAGGTGCTCCCGTATGATTGGCTGAATAAATACTTGCAGCGCTGAATATTAGATGTACCTAATAAAGTGGCAGATGAGTATAGATCATTATTAAATGTTGATCTTTTCATGGGATTTGTTGAGGGATGGAAAAACCATTCTTATTTAAAAAAAATAACCCAAAAAA
>VUQK01017987.1:51732-68356 GCA_015106715.1 Bujurquina vittata | reverse complement strand
ACCCAGATAGCATTCAGAGATGATCAATGTCAGAGTGCCAGCATGTATCTGCGATGACAAAACCTGAACAACTGAGCTCTTAGAGCTGTCGAGTGAAATATTAAAAAGTGAAAAGCAGCTCTCTTAAAGTGTGTTATAGTAGTTTTAATGGTCTTAACACAGGAGGTTGTAAAAAGAGCATGATTTGGTACTGAGTCGTGTAAACTGAAGATGCAGCCACATCCAGAGGCTGCTCCCTTATTAACCCCTGGTTGTCTCAGCTCTGATCAGTTAGAGGAAATAGAGGGAGGAGAGGGCAGGGATGTCTGGGCAGAGCTGAAGCCCATATAGGATTCGGACATGAGCAGAGCTGACAGAGCTGACATCCAGTCACCTCACACATAGCCAGGCGCTGGGGCTCCTATAAAAGTCTGAATAGGTTGTTAGTTTTTATGGAACCCTGATGTCTTAATATTATAATGTCTCAGTATCATCAGTATTGACCTGACATAATGTATTTTGTTCAATAGCTTTGAAAAAAGCAACTATGGACACAACTGTGTCAGCCTCCATCTATCTGGGGGAATGAAATGTGGTTCAACCAATTTGTTTCAAACGTGGGTATTTTTCTTTTAAAGCATAGCTTGTATTTTGTTTCTTTTCATTCACTGAGAATATTAATGATTAAAAAAATCTGTAGGACTGTGGTTCTAATGGCTGCTAATGACTCCTAATGTGTTTCACTACAGGACTGGAGAGCAAATTAATTGGTTACTCGCACATCGATATGCCTCATTTACGGATGAATGAAAGTACTGATGTCGACTCAAACTTCTTGTGTTCAAATTGCTCCAAATATATTGAAATTTGTAATTCGCCGCATTATTTTGTCCATCTTTCAATGTAAATTTCTTCATAAATAATGCAGTATTGCACATTACAAAATCCAAACACATGTAAACTTAAAGGCATACTTGAGCTCTTTGTCAGGCAGCTAAATATTTTTGTTGGCGCACTGGCTGCCAGATGTAATTTAGGGAGCTGTGGTGAGCCTTTGTGACTAAGAGAGCACCTGAAAGTAGCTTCTTCTTTTGGCTTCTGTTTCTCTATCACTGCTCTGAGTATTTCTCTGCTTTGTACTGACAATTCACACGTACTACTATCTCTTTCTGTCACCTTGATAGCGCTGCTATATTTATTAATGCTCTTCTGACTCCCTAAGAGTAAAATCCTAAGGTCGTGTATTTCATTGGACGACTTGTCTTGCATTTATGTATTTTCATGTAGCTAAGCAACCTGGAATGCAATTTCTATCATTACAGCTCTAGCGCCACCCAGTGCTGATCATTAACAGAAACATGAAATTCTACAAAGAACAGGAGGATGTTGTAGTCAAGGGAAATACATATCCAACAAGTTCAGCTCAGTTAAAGCCAATTCATCAGAGCTGAATGTATTGAATGTATTGACTTTTCATTAAAAAAAACCAATGTTTTTAAATGTTTGCTTCAGCCTTCTTTAACCAGGCTTTTAGGTCATCACTGGACAGCCTGCATTCCTTTCTCATCGTCACTGTGACTAGGAGGGGCTCATCATCTATCAGTATTGTGTTGTCACACCCCTGCATGCTATGTACCTTTCATACCTCTGATCATACAGGACACGCCGCTCCCAGTAATAAAGCTCACGCTCACAGTCAGTCTGACAGTTTTGCTTCAACTCTGTCTGTCACTTGAGATTCTTATCTACTCCAGATGATATGTTTTCGTTCAGGGATCAGTCTCGTACCTTCCACATCTGTCACTAAGCAGTCGGGTGTGTCTGCTTGGCTGACAGTACACATGGCTTAATCAGTATGATTGAAGAAATCTGATTCAAAGTGTAAATGTTTAAATCTATCGAAGAAGTTCATGCATCAGTAGATAAGCTGATTTGTGGCTGGATATCATAGGCATAAGGACTCGATTTGGTTTGATATGACATTTTGTTGGACCTCAGTGATGTTAGATAACAAGTACTTTTACTATGCTACGTGTGTACAATATCCACTGCCAACCAAACTGTTAAAGTCAAAATAGGGACTGTCAAACAGAAAGCTCAGGGGCCAGAGTCAGCCTGGCAAACACTCCAATCCAACCCACTGGACTGCTCTGGAAAATGTGAAGGCTATTTGGACTTTCAACTGCATTTTCACAGGTTTGAAAGCTTTTGCTAATGATACAGACTTCCCCCATGGCCACTGATGTTACTCCAAAGTAATGTATTGATAAACAGTTAAATAACAGATGATAGTGCTTTTTCACCATCTACTATAGAAATTTCTGAGAAATTTAATTTAACAGGCCTACAGTAAAGAAAGAAAGAAAGATTTTTTTTGGATTAACAAAATCTTTGTGTTATAATTACAAGACAGTCTGGGCAATTAGCTTCCCGAGCTTTTCATGTAACTTTGCACGTTTATTTCTTACAATTTAAACCAAAAGTTTTCTTTTATTTACTACAGCACCATTTCTTTATCATGTAGAAAAACCCAGATGTACTGTTGAAATTGCACTTTTTTTTCGTAAATCACAATATTCCAGGGATTACATGTGTAGTTTAAGTGCTTTACATCAACAGGAAGGGAGATTTCACTGGCACGGCCCACTTAAGATCAAAGATCAAACTGGCCTGTGATGGAAAACAAGTTTGACATCCTTGCTTTAAGAGGTACCAGCATCACATGTTGCCTTCACCTTGGCAACTCCTTCATAAATCTGCATTAAATAATAAAATACAGGGCACTGGTTGAGCTCACCAGGTTGACCAGGCAATCCATATAGCAGAGGCCCAGGCAAGAATCTGCCCTTACTTACACAAAAGTAAAGGATTTCTAAAAAGGTGGAATTTATGGCATAGCTGTCACATTGCATTGATTTGGATGAATGTGGACCTAATAAAGTGACTTCTGTGTTTTAGATTTCCATCTTCTAGTTGCATTTTATCACAGTGAGTATAAAATATAGGCAATTCCAATCTAGTATTAAAAATAAATCATAAAATCTATGCTAGTTCAAGCCTGTAGTGTGTATGGATAGAGACAATCCCACACCCACACTGCCGGTTTGCTTCCTCATTACTCAAGTTGAGCTGCAGGTCTTTCAGCACTCCACCCACTTCCATTTTTTCCCAACGTTTAAGTTGTAAAACAAGCAATTAGGAAACAGCAATGACGAATATAGAAACAAGCACAGCGAGAGCGACAGTGAGAGAGAGAGAGAAAAAAAACAATTCTTTGATTCTTCCGTAGAACCACACCCATGGGTGGCCTTGAATCTCCACTCCCTTAAGGTTTAAAGCAGAAGGAATGACAAGGGTGTGATTGTAGAGTGTAGTGTGATAGACAGGTGCTGAGAGCTGAGTTGAAGTGAAAGTTTTCATCAAGTCAAGAAGGCTTCTACGGAGGTATGTACCCAGTCTCTGTGTGACTCTTTCATCAATTTAGATGAATATTTCTGTGTAATGATGCTTTCGATGAATTAAAATATGTGTGATAAATTTAAATAAGGTATGTGATAAGGTTTTTATTTTAAAAAAACAAGATCTTTTGCACTGAAGCGTAAAGGAAAACAAATCAAAGAACATGCTGTGTTTGAAGGTTATGTAATGATATCATTGAGAGTGTCAGATTGTACTTGTGCTGAGGAAATGATGCACACCTTACAGATACAAAGAGGAGACAGTACACACAGATTTTCATGTTAGAGCGCATTCTGCCTTTAATGTATTTTCAGTGTAAAGGGTGAAAAACTGCTGACTGGACAGCGGCACTGATCTGTTGTACTATATATTATCTAAAAATATGTAAATCATTTTTGAGAAACTGACTTCTGAATCAGTATGTTTTACTGTATAAGTCTTAATTGTATAAAAAAAGAATCCAGTCTTACACCCCTGTGGCAAATAGCACTCATCAGACAGATGAATAGACCAATAACTTCTATCAAAGCTATAAATCTGCTTCGAGGTTTATGATGTGTGTTTGTGCTGGAGCGGGCAGTTGAAAGGCCACAATCTTTATCATCAATAGCCTGTGGCCTGTTACCAGTCCACCACTATGTTTTGCTGACAAAGGTGTGTGTTTGGAGAAGGTGTGTCACATATGTGGGTACAAATCAAGAAAAACCAGTTTAGGGCTCCTTTTTTTGAGTCTGGGGTTAAAAAGAACCTTTGATTTACTGCAGACATGGTGCTAAACCCAACACGGCAGGTTAACAAAACCAGTCTGTCCATGAAGTGCATACGTGTCCTCGTGACACAAATATACAGGTGATACAAAGCAGTGATTCCTGTGCTTTACAGCTAAGTTCATGTCATCAGTCTAATAGCATAATTGCCTAAGTCATATTTTGGCATATTTTGAGATACCTACCTAATTCTACTCTGCTAACAGTGTAGATTCATTTATAGATTTCTCAATTTTGGCCAAAATATGCGTAGGAAATTATGCTATTAGGCTAACTTCAATATGGAGCACGGGTGGTACCAATGGCATATGAAAGGTTTTAGGCTACAGCACCACTTTATGGATATTGAGCTGGGGTTTTCTATTGTGTGATCAATTCTCTTTTTTTTACTTACAGGTGCAGTTACAAAATGAGCGCATTCAGAACTAGTAAGTGAGAAATATCAAAGGATAAAATGTACAAATCAAATTCAAAGCAATGCAAATTTTTAAAATAACATGCAAGACTGAAAGGTCCCAGATGTTACATGACTTTGATGCATATTAATTATGCTCATGATATACTTAATATATATGTTTGAAATTGTTTCCCTTCATTATTGCATTCATTCAGATAGGTTTGTTGTTTGTAATAAGGCAGTACAATCAAGAATAATAATCAAAAGAAAGCTAGGCACAAACAGGCACCATGTGTAGACAGAATGCAGCAGAAAATGGTGAGGTTCACATGAAAGACAGGGCTATTTATACACAGGAATACACTGAGGAGTAAGGAGTGAGCAGAAACAGCTGGGTAACGACAGATGATGACAATCGGGATAATAAGGCAGGGGGAGATCAACTAGACCCAAGAAGCAGAATGCAACAGCTACCACAATAAAATAGGAAGTAAAACACAACTAAACAAGGGAAGATTATTAAAGAAAAATCACTCTCCCAGACTTAAGATAAACACAGAAAAACTGGAGACAAAAATACTACAGCAAACTAAACGATGCAAAAAGGTTTAAGGTGGCAACTATAAAAGTGGAAGGAAGCCAAGGCAAAAAGAGATAACAACTAGAAATCCAAAACTCAAACAACAGACTGAACACAAACACAGGTAGAATCAACATATCAGGAAAAGCATAAAGAAGCCTGATCATGAATCATACTCAAAACAAAAAGGAATCATGAACTCAAAAAACTCAGAACTCTGGGCTCAAGAATAATAAAAAAAAATGTATCTAATAGGCGCTGTTCTAGTCTGTTAAGTCTATAGAAACGTTTACATGCTTACAAAAATGTGTTACTTGAGTATATGTGATAGACAGTCAGGTTTTCTCTGTCTTGTACAGCAGCCAAGACATCGCATCTAAAAGACAACAGCTGGATCAGAAAACCCAATAATGAGGATGAACCTGTTGAGTAAGTACTACAAACAGGGCAAAACACAGGTGCTCTGTTGGGATTACTCACCCATGCAGTTAGGAAACGGCTGCGTTGGTGGGTGTGACTTTGTGGTCAAAGCTCAGCTTTCTTGCAACCTTAAAAAAGGCCTTCTCACATTCCTTCTGTCAGTGTTGAGTCACCTCAGTGTGTATAAGTGAATTCATTTTTTGTTTGTTTGTTTGTTTGCATGTTTCCCTCTACAGCGACGATCCAAACTTTGGCAAAAGTGTTCTCAGCCGACGCAAATCCAATGAGATTTTAGAGAGGTAAAGCGAACATATAAATTCACCCTGAATTGCAGACAAGGCAAGGAAGACTAATAACGTATGTGATGAAGGGGTTTAAGGTAACAAAAGAATCGTTTTGCACATTCATTTTTATGTGTTTCTTAAAGTTCAGAGCCTGTAGAACCAAACTCCACCAAAACTATCAGCACGTCTTCATCAGTGCACGAGCTCTCCAGGAGGTACTATTTCCATGACGCTGTGACATATTAGTGCGATATATTTAAATAAAGATCATATAAATGAATCATGACAAGGACAATAATGTTTAATTTCTGTCACTGAAGGTTCACTGGAAGCCAGAGTGACCTGAAGACCAAGTTAGTGCATTTTTTTTAAATAATATACATAGTTTTATTATATCATCATTAATTTGTCCAAGTGAAGACGTGAGCATTAATAATGGTTCTCTTCTCTTAGCAGCACTCTCACTCCCACTAAGACCTCCTACACTAAAAGGTAAATTTTCATAAAACAACTGACAGCACAATATTCAGTCTTTCTGGCTATTTTGCATAGGGAATCACCTAAATAACCTGCGTCTTTGTTGCAGTACATATACATCTGTGACCCCGGATTCTCCCACACTGTATGTAAAGCTCCAGTCTATTACACATAATGCAAAAATCAACAGAGAAGCAATAATTTTAACGTGTACTTTTGTATTTCACATGTCACTGCAGCACCACCACAACCAAGACTGCTGTGACAGAGTATCCAAAGACAAGGTATACAAGGATTTTATGAACACACCAACGAGGAAACGCGTTTCAATGACACCTTTGGTGAATGAGTTTTGCATCTCTCTTTCTTCAGCACCAAAACCACTGCAGTCACCAAGGACGGAACAACCACTGAGACCACCATCACCACCACTGAAAGTCTCAGGTAGCAAAATCTGCAAAATGTTACATTATTACACATTTAATCTGTGTCATTTTATTGATGTTTTATTTATTGGCTTTCATAGATCTCCTGTGTCGAAAACTCCAGTCAGTTCTGAGACATTCTCCGAGCGGGTCAAGTCTTCCACCAAAGGGTAAAAATACTGTAGTTGTTGATAGTGGAAGCAATATTTGTATTATTTAATTTAGTATGTGAAACAGTATCATCACCACTCTGAGAGTGTCGTAAGACTGTATATCACATTGCTAGGCTGCTGAATCTGAAGCATAGCCGGTAACATGTTCCTGAGTATATTTAATAACATCCTTAACATTTTTATCATTACAGGTTAAACTACCCAACTCGCCATAGTTTAGTTTTTTATAAAGCCATACTTGTTCAGTCTTTTTGTAATTGTACTGCTATGAACTTATACATTTAACATGCTAACATGGGCCTGTAGTAAACTGCCAAAACATCTGCTCTTACAGAGGAGCTCACACTTGCTGATGATCAACATCAACATCAACATTTTTCATGTGAAGTTAACTTAGATTAAACGAGAGGCTGAGTTTTCCCCATCTTTCCAAACAGGCAACAGTACCCGACCTACTCACCCACCAAAACAACAACCAAAGTGATAGAGAAGACTATTACCAGCACTCAAGAGTGAGACACTGTTCAGTTGGTCCAGAATACAAATCCATACAGTACGTCACTTGCAATTTAAACTCTATTTACATTTCATATTTCTGTGCAGTCAGGAGGACAAACCTGATGACACATTCACCAGCATATCTATCAAGGATGCTCTCTCACCCCCAGACAGGTGATATTTTCACTTATGAAACCCAGACTCTGAATTATATTGATCATGGCACTAGGCTATCAATAATTATATGCTCAACAAGATGCATCGTTCTCTTTGCAGCAAAAGAACGAGCACGACTGAGACTGTGGTACTGAAAAGCAGCTCTGATGATAAGTGAGTACCATCCTAATGCTGCGTATTGCTGAGATTACAAATTCAAGTTATTATGATCACAGTCATTTTTAATATAATAATAAAATGTAATGAATTTATCATTTTATATGTTACTGCACTGTGCCACAAACTGTACCTTTATACAAAACGGTGAGCTGTCACAGTGCAGTGTAAAATCCAATTAGTTATCATTACTTAAAAAAAGCATGTAAACTGACTGCACTTAAAAAAGCAAGTACAGAGAACTATGTCTTTTAAGTTGTACTAACTAGTGCTCCTTTGTAGAGTACACTTATACATGTGTTTAATTGCATGTCTTTGGACTGTGGGAGGAAACCCACAAAGACACAGGGAAAACATGCAAACTCCACAGAGAGAGGCCTGGGCCAAGGTGGAACTGAACCCAGGCCTTCGAGATGTTAGTCTAACTGTGAGGCAGCAGTGTCACTGGTCTATGGGCTGGACTGTTCAGTTGCTGAACAGGAAAGACTAAACTGCGCATGCTCACTTCTTCAAATGCAAAGTTGGAGTGGCACTGGCTACTTAATATTGCTAGTGAGCTTAACTCTAAATTAAGCAATGTTTACTCTAACCACTAAGAATTTTGCACTTTTCATATTGGAAGTCAATGTTACTTAATAAATACAAGTTCTGAGAGCACATTTTTGATAACCTAGTAAAGTTAAATGATATATGTAAGTCAGGATAGCTATTGGATTTTACAGTGCATTAATGCCACACACTTGTGTATTTAACTTTTAAAAATGAGATTATAACCAACGCATCTGAAGGAACAGTGTGACTGAATAATGTGTCCTTGCAATGATTAGTGACGTGTTCAGCATGTTTTTTGTGCTGCACTGTACACCCACAGAGACAGGCTGTCAATCAAAACAACACAGACATTTTAAAGGAAAATGATCCTTCAAGTGCTAGTTTTCTATAAGACTGAGGCTCTAACATGATGCTCTTCTTTAAAAAGAAAACTCAAATGCAATAACACATGATCAGGGTTTTTTCTCCTGTGTTGGTTCTAATGACAGAAAATATTCGTCCAAATATCCCTTAGCAAGATTTGCTAATATCATGACTCTGTGTGGACCCACTTTTATTAAACTTTGTCTGCCGCAGATAAACATTTTTAAATATCTTTTTTTGTGTGTGTGTTTTACTATTTCAAAGGTTAGCAAGCACTGAGTAAATAAATTCTTGGAAAGTTTTGGTAAATTGCATGTGCAGGTATCCTGAAATTTCTACTTGTGACATCTGTTCAGCAAAGTTTTATCATTCAGCTACCAAAGCTCGACATAATAACTACTAATCAATAAATAATCAACATTGTATCTAAACTCTTTGTAGTGCTCATGTAATGTTATCATATTGTCTTCATTACAGCAAATCAACTGTGACCACTACTGAGACTGTGACATTGAGAAGCAGCTCTACTGAGTAAGTTATTGCAGGACACTGTAAGCAGAGTAGCGCTGACATTAATACCCGACAGCCAAATAAAACTTTTGGTCTTCTTTTGCTTTTTCAGTGATGTTTTTAAAACTACAACCACCAAAAAGACTTCCTCTACGTAAGCTAAACCTTGTCTAAACCTCAGCTGTTTTACAAATGGAAACACTGTTGAAATATAAGAAGAGTATAATCGCTATTTTCATAATGTTGTCATTGCAGAGCTGAGGATAAGCTGTATGACACCCTGCTGCCTAGTTCTGTCAGATATGACTCGTATTCCCCAATCAGGTGAGCTGCCTCAGTGAATATTTACTCATTAGGAAAACAAATAGCTATTTCACCATTATGGTGCATGAAATATGGCATTTTGTCATTTTCTTAGCAGCACATCAAGCATCACAAAGAGTGAGACTATCACTGTGGAGAGCAGCAGAGGGTAAGTGGAGGAATGCCCAAAAATGTGCAGTGTTTTGTTTTTTGTTTGTTTGTTTTTTATAATTCTACACTGTATATTCTGATTATTATCTTTGTGTGATTCAGAGGAGAAAGCCCCACTATGACCCGCAACCTCTCCAGGTAAACTAGCAGATGCACCTTCAATTGATCCAGTGCTAAAACCCTAGCAACCCTAACTAATATTTCCTACATCTACCTGAACTAAAACAAAGTTCTTTTGCTCTTCCATATCACCCTAATTCCTTTGCCTCTTTCTGCACAGCTACAGCTCATACTCAAAAGATACACCCTCCATCCGCACCACCTCCTACACCATAAGTAGCAGGTAACCTTTTGATTATTATTATCACCATCTCTCACCCTTTTGTTTTAGAGCTAGAGTGCAGTGTGGCTGTAGTCTTTCTGTTTTTACTATTATTATTACTATGATTTTTTCTGTGTTTTTTCACACTCAGTGATAACTACAGCAGTGACCGTAACACCTACACTTACTCCAGACCAGACTCCAGGTACGAAGCAAAGCAAACACAGACATTATAAACAGTATGCGCTTAAAATGTTCTGAATCTCACATGTGATCTCTGGGTCATTTTTGTGTTTTTATAGTTATGAGTACACCAGCATCACAAGTCCCTCTGTCTACACATCTACATCATACAGGAGCAGGAGGTATTAGATGATCTTTTGAATAAACTATGCCAAGGACATTATATAAGTTAGTAAAACAACACTCTGTTGCTAACTCCTGTAGCAGGTCAGATGATATTCTGTCAGATCCAATCTACTCATCATCATCCGTAAAGAGCGTGTATGCAGCTCCTGAAAGGTAGGAAATGGCAACAATAGTCTTTATAGACCTTTGAAACAGTTGTGTGAAAAAAATGTGCAGACTGAAGGTCATCTGGAACCACTCTGAAGCTGTACCTGTGCACGGTGCTGCTTTGAGCAAAGTGCAAATCTCAGCATGTCAGCATGTTAATATTTGCTTATTAGCTTAAAGCACAAAGTACACCTAAAGACCATGAGTTTGGTCAAAAACCAAACTACCTGTAGGGGGCGTGGCTTCGCTTTCAAGGCAATCCAACAGCTGTTTGAGGTAGCACTAGTGGAAATGTCGGGTGATCACTAAAGTCTTCAGGATTCCTTATAAGGGAACCATTGTTTCTGCAGGATTTATTTTGTACCAACTCATCTAATAATTTGCTGAAAGTAAAGAAAATAAATCTGCTGTTTGCAGCAAAATCAAAGGTTCTCCTGAAAAAAAAATAAAATAAATTCCTTATGTGATTTTTATTTTTTCCATCTGGAATAAAGTAGTGATAAATCAGCATTGCCAAGTCTAGACCCCAAAACTACATTTTCACTTGTTTCAACTGAAATAGTGCAAGGGTCATTGGCTGGGATATTCTTAAATGACAATTTCCAAAGTCAAGAAGACACATGCAAAGCCACTGTTCTTTTACTGTGATGTAAACACGCGATAAATTCTTGTCCCACACAGGACAGTCCTGGAGAAAGACCTCTGTACAACCTGTCGCAAGCCCTTCACCGGCGATGCCAAGATGGTCCTGGATGACATAAAGATTAAATGCCATGCTTCCTGCTTTAAAGTGAGCATATTCATTTTAAGATGTGCCTTTGCTTCCATTAGTCAACAACAAGCAGTGGCTGAAGAACACCTATTTTAATACTTTACCAAAGCAAAACTAGCAATAATATCACAACACTTTCCCTGCTAAGTGACTCATGTGACTCATGAATCTTCTTCAAGACCTCCTAGAAATCTGTGAATGTGTGTATTTCAAGAGAAAGCACATAAAGATTTTAACACATCACACATCGTATGATGTGAAAACACTGATTGCTAGAATTTTTGCCATGTGTGGGGATAGTGTAAGGAAGCTTTGTTACAAGTTCTGGGCTAAAGCCAAGCTTGCAGCACCTAAATGGAAATCAGTATTTCATATTTTCTTTAAAAAAAACACACACACACACACATTTCCACCTGAACTTTCCTCACCATGACTAAAAATATCTGTGAAAAATGCTCTAGCACCTGTTCATAGTTAATTGCAAGTAATATAGGATGTGAGTATTTATTGCTGTTATTAGAGTGTCGCAGGATATTTTTTCCTCATGTGAGCATTTGTGTTTTGGCAGTGTGGGGTGTGTAACATTACTCTGGGTAATCTGAAAGCTGGGGACACCTTGTGGATTTACAAACGCATGGTGCACTGTGAGAACTGCTTTGAGGTCACCAAAGGTAAGTAAAAGTATAAATATATTTGCATTTCTTCATTGTTCTGAATGTAAAAACTCCTGTGAATAAATGCTTGAACTGTGTGTATTAGTTTATTTGGTTTAATTCAAATTGTACTATCCTCCCTCCCACAGAAAAATGGCGACGCTGATCCTCCAAAAACACTAAATGGATTATTATCAGCTTTGGGTGTCATGGGATCTCGTGGACTTGTTTTATAATGAGCTGACAAATCTCTATCTGGGTGTTTTTTGAAACGACAGTTACATTTTAATAACATAAATGCAGTATATTATAAAACATATAGTAGCTGTGTTGCTGTGACATTGGTGTTTCTGTATCTACCTCTATACAACATATCAGCTTTTATTGTCTTTGGCTTACATCTTTTAGGGAGACTCTTCTTTCTAATATCAAACCTTGCAATATTGAGGGCCGGGGGCTTTTTCTTTGTGCAATAAAAGCCATAAAGTATCTTTATCTAAAAAAAAAAAAAAAAAGTTCTACATCTTGAAAATCTTCTGTGGTTATTTTCTTCTTTAATTATATATGTGTTGATAATGGTGATGATGATGTGGCCTCTAAAGGTCTGTGAAATCCCTATATCAACAGTTAGCAAGATGGACAGCTTAGCCAATGGTTTCATCTGTAAGGTCTGCCTGCTGCTTTTTGGACACGAGCCTGCTCAGCCAGAAACACGCTGCAGCTCCCCCTCAAATCCATCGACTACAAACAAGAGAAGGCAAAGCTGGAACTAGAAATGAGGGACTCCAGAGACCTGCTCATAGGAAGTGCACAAGTCCCCATCTATACGGGACACAAGTGGAGAGTGCAAGCCAAAGTTCAGCCTATCTGCACCATCAGTGAGGGGGTTAGTCCAGTCTGGTTGTGTCGGGCTAGGTTGGGGAATGCCGCAGCAGTTCTGGTACAAAGCCACCAAGCGTCAGCAGAGGACCGTGGTGGTGGACTGGGTCACAAGATTGGAGCAGGAGCTTTTCTATGTCGAGGCAATAGCCCAGGCCAACCAGGGAGCCTGGAAGTGATGGGGTATGACCATCAACAGGTTTGTGACCTGGGCAAACATCTGGAAGACACTACAATCGAAGATCAGCTTCTTGATAAGGGCGGCCCATGACACCTTCCCATACCTGCGAAATCTCACCCAGTGGTTCTGAGATGAGGTCAGCTGCCCCTCGTGTGGTAACATCAAGGCAAGCCTCCAGCACATTCTATTGGGGTGCAATCTGGTGTTAACCCAAGGTCACTTAAGGTGGCGCCATGATAACGTTCTCGCCACGCTAGCTGAGGTTCTGGACAGGTGCCGGGTGGCAGCAAACTATACACATCACCCACGAAGCTTGCACCGATAGACTTTGTTAGGTGTGCTAGCAAGCTTTGTCCTCCCTCACGGGAAAGCAATTACATCCTCACTTCTGGAAAAGAGTGGCAGATCTTGACAGACCTCAGAAAGCAGTTGGTCTTCCCAAGAGAGAGCTTAATAACTCCGCTCCAACCAGACATTGTCATGCGGTCTGTGGTGGCAAAGAGGGCCTTCTTCACTGAGCTTACCATCCTGTGGGAACAGGGCATGGCAGCAGTACATGAACAGATGTACCTCAAGTACACTGAGTCGGCAGTGGAATGCCAAGACCCTGTCTGTGAGGTTTACTCTGTGGAGATTTGGTGCTGTGGATTTGTGGGTAGGGTAGCAAGAGCAAGCCTGTGAAGAGTCTCAACGGAGCTGGGGGAGGAGGCTGAGAAAGTGAGCTTTCTGGTATTACTACTACTGCTATTACTACTACTGCTATGGTTGAGGAGGAAAGACAAGAGTTGGTGGTCCACACCCAGTAATGGCAGCTGCAGATGGTGTTGGAGATATGTCCCAGTCCATAACACTTCCCACCCTGCCAGAGATGTTCTGGGTCAGAGGGTGAAACAGCAGTGAAAGTCAGTGCCAGCTGACAACCCTGTAGCTGACCTAATGGCACCAGCAGGGGTGCAACAGGCCTAAAATGCCAAAGCAGAAAGCAGCATCTTACCTAAATAAATATCTATATATGATGGTAATCTAACTAATAAAGTCATAATTTATAGTTAATAAACAATATATGAGAAGAGACTAGGGTAATTATACAAAATATTGTCATAAAATCTATCAACAAAGTCATGTTCACTGTTTAGCTAATTTTTGTGGGGGTCAGAACCTGATTTGGGTCATATTTTCATGTGTTATTATGAAATGTAAGATTTTGAGTTGCAACATTATTAAAAAATCAAATCAGTTTTATATTTTATACAGCCTCTATATTTTGAATACATCGTTTACTTTTCAACATTTTACATGAAGTAGGTGAGCTTGCTTTCTAGTGCTTCCTAATAACTCAGCTCAACTTATTTGTATTTAAGAAACTGTACCATATGTTATTTTAGTGATATGCCCCATAATAAGCACTAACTTAAGCTAAATTTATCTGCTGAAGATGCACATACTTCTTTAGTTAAAAACTACAACTGTCTACAGCCAATGGCCACTTTATTAGGTACAAATTACTAGTGTTTTCCCACTTAGGGTTTTTTTTTTGCAGACTCTGTATTTGCAACATTTTATACTCAAGTAAATGAATGAAAAAATAGAAGAAATACACAGTGTCGTGAAAAAGTATTTGCCCCTTCCTGATTTCTTAGTTGTTTTTTTTTTGTTTTTTTGCATATTTATCAAACTTCAGATCATCAAACAAATTTCAATATTGGACAACAATAACTCAAGTAAATAAAAAATGTCATTTTTTAAACGATGACTTCATTGATTAAGGGAAAAAAGCCATCCAAACCTACCTTACCTGGCACTGTGTGAAAAAGTAATTGCCTCCTGAACCTAATAAATAGTTGTGCCACACTTGGCAGCAAGAACTGCAATCAAGTGCTTGTGATAACTGGCAAAGAGTCTTTGTGGGGGAATTTTGGTCCAGTCTTCTTTGCAGAATTGTTTTAATTCAGCCACATTGGGGGGTTTCGAGCATGAACATGTTTAAGGTCACGCCAAAGCATTGGGGTCATTGTCCTGCTGCATAATCCAAGTGTGCTTGAGCTTCAGGGAACAAACTGATACTGAGCATTCGCCTTCAGGATAGATGTTTGTTTAAATTATGCCTTTTGAGATCACTTTGTCATACAGGTTCTATTTAAGTGATTTCTTGATTTAATAGGTCTGGCAGTCATCAGACCTGGTGGTGACTAATGATGTTGATCTCAATATCATTAACCACTGGGCTTGGCAGTTTTTTTATAGCTTTGTCAAATAATAAAATTTGTTTGATGATCTGCAAGTGTGATATGCAAAAACATAAGAAATCAGAAATGGGACAAATGCATAATTTTCCTGACGTGTTTTTAAAGACAGTTCAGAGTATTATCAAACTTAGTACTATTTCTTAAATATCTAGCACCTTCAAAAGTGCACTGTGGGAGGCTGCTAAAAAATATTTTATTTTTTTCTGTGTGGATTACTTGGCAAAACACTGTGTGCATTTACTGTTCCTCAAAACTGTAAAAGATTTAAAGTACAGCCTATAATTAAAGAATGATAACATGTAGGTTAGAGCCTCTCTCTATGTGCCCATAATAAATACTTCCTCAGCAGTGGTGCGATGGGAGTTGAACTCCAAACTGCTGACCAATCAGATGGAGGCTGTGCAGTCATCCCAGCAGCAGCATCAGTGTGGCTCTGTGAGTGTGTGGCAGCTTAAAGGGGGGAATCTGGACACCCTCTCTGAGTAGAAGAGGACCCTCTGCAGGCAGGCCGTAGTTTTTTGTTTCGTTGCCCATCTCAATGTGTTTTTTACCAAATGGAAGCAGAGGTGTTGAACCCCCAGATGATGGCAGACGTCAATGGCAACAATAAAATCACCAGCGCGGAGCTCGAGGTGTTGAAGCTGCAGGAATTGGTTCGAAAACTGGAGAAGCAAAACGAACAATTGCGGACTCGAGCGAACGCTGTAAACAATTGCTCCATCGGCCCCCATCTTCAGACCTCGTTGTCGTGTCTGCACGGGGGTACGGCGTGCGTAAGCGACAGTTTCTCCACCAAATATGACGTTTCTAGTCCGACACAGTCGCATGCGGGTGTCCCCTCACCTCGAGGTTCGGCGGAGGAGCCTTTCGCCTATTTTCAGCCGAGCTCGGTGTCTCCTGATGCCGCTGTGGAGGACAGCGGCGCCGCCGGAGACACAACTGTTTTGGATGAGGTTGAGATTTTGGACCTCAACACCGTGCTCCCTATTAGAGAGCCTGATAGCTGGTAACTACTCTGTTTATGTCTACCAAATCATTATGTGTTATAGGAATAATCAAAATCACCCCCCCCCCTCTGTTTGTCTGACCCTGGTACATGCTTCATAGGCCACATGACTGTCAACCAGCCATAGTTTTAAGACAGTGTGTATGCAATGCATCCTCTTATTGATTACATCTGTCTTGCGGACTCTGGAAAACAGTGACTTAAAAAAAAATTAGAAGAGGAAAAACAACAAAAACCAGATCTGACACAAGCTCGAGGCATCCCAGCATGCACTGTGCATGCAGCATAGGTATCTATTCAGATTAGGCAGCACTGGGATGAAATTAGAAACAATGACCCGCTTCAGCCTGTGATCAAA
>VUQK01017987.1:15348-39925 GCA_015106715.1 Bujurquina vittata | reverse complement strand
GTGTTTATTACTATATGTATGTTTTTCAGAGCCTTAATGGTTTGAATAAGCTAAAGAGGATGGATGGAATGGATGGATGGATGGATGGATGGATGGATGGATGGATGGATGGATGGATGGATGATTACTGTTTTGGGTGAAACCATAATATCGTATATCGTACACTTCCCTGATAAAACAAAGATTAAAAAATACAACACTAAAATGAGTCCGGTTCCACATCCTTAAGCTGTAAAGTATATTTCAATGCTAATAACGCTACTGTTCAGTAAGAATGAGTGGATGCTACTGACTACTCTAAAACTAAATGTAAGTTCAGTTTTACCACATTACAGTTAGGGGTTACTAGTGCAACCGGGCAGCTGTTAGTTTCATAAGGTGGTCACAAAGTGACTAATGTTTAACAAGTGAGTCTGTTGATGTCACATCTCCCCAGTAACACTCAAACATGCTTATCTTTGACATACTGTACCTCAAGGTAGGTAACTGAAATCTCTCATCTTTTATCTTGTCCACAAAATCATTAAACTAGACTTGAAGACAGATCCTTCGGCTGCAGTGCTAACCTTTTGGAGTTTTTGATAATGCCTAACAAAGCACAAGAGGTATGTCTAATCTGTTTTCATCTGCACTTTTATGCATCCTGAAATATTAGATGATTTTGCACATCTTTTTTTCCCCTTTCAATTAAAGGATGCTGTGATCAACCTGAAGACGCTGCAGGAGATTTCTAGGCAGCTTGGTTTTGAGTGGACAGCTTTGGCATATGAGCTTGGCTTCAATAGAACTGACATAGGACGGTTCCACACCAGGTCTACAGAGAAGAGTGTCCAGGCCAAAGCCATGTTGGAAAGCTGGTAAAGTGTGTGTGTGTTTATACTTTTGAAAATGTGGCATTGACATATAATCTATATATTCAAATAGATGCTCAGCTAAAAAGTTTTTTGTGTTTCAGCACGGTCTCTTGGACTTTCTAAACACTCCATCACTTTGATCTAGCTCCTTTTCTTGATATGCATCACTGAATTTCTCCTCTTTTCCTGAAATGCTTTTCAGAGTTCCCTCTTTATTTACAGGTATGAGAGGTCATGGGACAAGCCCAATAAGACCAAGCTGCTGCAAGACGGACTGGAGCGAGCAGGCAGACGGGACCTGGCTGAGAGACTGCGCTGCCTCCACTGGGGCCACCAGAAGCTGAGTCAAAGGGTGGAGCTTCCCTCTGCCTTCCCTTTCCTCATCACAGTCCACAGGACTATTGACAACCGAGATGCACTACGTAAAATTAATGACCTCAGTCGCAGATTCACTTAAACCTGGGTGAAAACGCATATAGCTTCAACTATGTCCATAATTTGTGTCTTAGATGTGTATATGTGCAGCAGAGAAGCAAATGGACTCACTCAGTGAACAAGCAAACCAAGGGATTTGCTTCTTCACAAAAAGCTAAAGCTTTGCAATAAAGATAGAATTCTACCTTTAGAGTTCCTTTTTATTTAAAAAAGACCTTTTTCTGCCACAATATTTTAACACGATGTGTCAGAAGTCGACTACAGTATAAATCCAATAACCTATTTTAAGTGACGTGGAAAAGAGAAAGTTGGGAAATTCTCACAGGAGGAAAAAAAACGACACAAACCCCAAATGTGAAAATTAATTGCCTCTTAATCCTAATAACTAGTTGTGCCACGCTTGGCAGCAAGAATGCCAATCAAGTGTTTGTGATAACTAGCAGTGAGTCTTTCATTGGATTGCTTTTTCACACTGGGCCAGATAGGCTTGGATAGCTTGATGATGATTTAATCAATTAAATTATCTTTTAAAAACCGCCTTTTGTATTTTTCTCAGGTTATCTTTGCCTAATATTGAAACTGGTCTGATGATCTGAAACATCTAAGTGTGACAGATATGCAAGAAGAAATCTGGAAGGAGACAAATACTTTTTCAAAGCACAGTAGATAATGATTATTTGATGATGGAGATATACAATACCAGCCAAAGCTTGAAAACAGTGTCCAAACCTTTGACTGGTACTGTATACTGCATTTTAACCAAATATCTGACCATAAAGGGGCAATATGTACATACTATATGGTTGAATGATGCATACATTAAACTGTAGCACAAGTGAAATTTTGATTTTTTCTTTTGTCTGTTTGTTTGTGTGTTTTATGATGGCATTTATGCTTGTATTTCATTAATTCGATGTATAATGCCTGGCTGTCACGTATTCTAGAGGGAATAAAATGGAATGTGTTTTGACAAATTAAATAAATAGCCTGTGCCAGTCTATGACCCTTGAATATTAATCATAAATGGGGTTTGGGGAGTTATTAAGCATTAAAATGAAATATTGCCGTTTTATAGCGACAACATGTGCAGGACTGCTATCTGACTGGGAGGAGGGACTCATAAAATACGTTTACTGACTTTCATGATGAGAGTTAGATGAGAGGATGAAACCACAGAGGATGATGCCACTTTCAGTATGCCTGCCTGGAAGTAACAAATTGTACCTAGAACAATTTTTTATGGTGGCCAATAATAATAATAATAATAATAATAATAATAATAATAATACAATCAAATGGCATTTATTAAAAGAAAAATAATGCAATACAACAGAATAACAGAATTATATAAATAGAGGTCTATTGTTTAATTTCAATAAATATCAGGTTTGGCAAAGGGAAAGGCGGTGGGAGGAACCATTTAAATAATCCAATCAATCAAATTCATTTGACCCAGTTGCACAAACCAATCGGAAGGCAACTTTTTCTTAGCAAGGTTGTATGAGCGCGGACTGAGACCGTGCGGAAGTTAAGCAAACAAGTTTTCAAATTAATATACATTGTTTTTAGTTTGGATTTAAAATGCTAGTTTGCATTTTGGAAAAATAGTAGCTGTGGCAAAAGAGGGTATTCAAATTCATCCAGAGTTTATAACTGCTTAAAAACTGGAATTAAAAAAGTTGCGGGACACATAATCATGAAACTGCATTTTATTGTGAAAGTTTTTCTCGGAACATGTAGTGCGAATCCTGGTTATGTTGACGCTTGTATCGGCGCTCAAAACAGAAAAGAGCAATGAGAAGAAATTCAGTGAAAATGAACATCATAGGTAATGCAGCTCCCTGGCTCTGGTGTGTGGGTGTTTTTCTAATTTAAGTGTATGGTCATTCTCGGGCCGACAGCTGCCGGATTTCAGACACTCAGGCGGTCGCTCAGCTGCTAAGTCGCTGTTGCATCAATCCACTGCTTATTTTTATTTTAATGCATAAACGGACGTGTCATTTTCAGCGCTCAGCTCCTTTTGCTTTGCCGAGCATGTTTACCGCGTGACACGGTGCTATTTGCAACATCCGCCGACGTGAAACAGCGAATAACTCGCTTAAGTTGCAACAATGGCCTCGGCACTGAGTTGCTTCAGCGGTCCCGAGGTGCTGGAGGACGGCGATCACGCTCGGGGTTTGATGGATGAGTTGAAATTACTGTACGACTGCCGGCTGCTCGGGGACGTTACAATCGGAGTTGAATGCGAAGAGGAGTCTTTGGAGCACAGCGGCAACCCTGCCAGAGGTGGCATCGACCAACTTTTCTTCTGCAGCCGCAACGTCCTCGCCGCTGCCAGCCCCTACTTCAAAAGCATGTTCACCGGCGGGTTAAACGAGAGTGTGCAGGAAACCGTGGTCATACGCGGGGTCGATCCTGAGTCTATGTCTGTCATCATAGATTACTGCTACACAGGCAGAGTGACCATCACGGAGAGCAATGTTCAGAGGCTGTACGCAGCGGCCAACATGCTCCAGCTGGAGTACATCAGGAAAGCTTGCTCCAGCTTCATGACAAGGAGGCTGGACCTGTCTAACTGTGTTGGGATACTGAAATTTGCAGACACCTATGACAACCCAGAGCTGAAGGAGAATGCACAAGCTTTCATAGCCAGGAACTTCAGCCAGGTGTGCAATGGAGGGGAGCTGTGCGAGCTGGACCTGAAGCAGCTGAAGGAGTTGTTGTCTCTGGACACTTTGGATGTGGACTGCGAGAAGAAGGTGTGCTCAGCTGCACTACAGTGGATAGAGGCAAACGCGGCACAGAAAAAAGAGGATGCGTTGCAAGCGCTGAAGTGCGTGCGCTGGAACTTGTTCACGGAGAAGGACAAGTGTTACCTGGAGAGCCTCATGGTGAGGCCTTTCATTGAGAAATACCTGGCATCATTTTTTAACAAGTCTGCGGAGGACGGCTGTGGTGTGTCTACTGCTCTGGATGTGCCAAAGCACAGAATAGGTGTGAGTGCAAAAGAGATGATTCTCTTCTTTGGTTTACCCAACGACAACATAATGTGCTGTGACCCATACTCAGAGGACCTGTACTTCATGGCTCCTCCTTTAGAGGATCTGAGCAGTCAGGATTACAAACGCTCCACCATGGAGTCCTTAATCGCCTGTGCTACACCTGAAAACAACTTGTACTTGGCGTCCCACCTCTCTAAACACTTCTGGCTGTACAACCCAGTGCTCAACAGCTGGCAGGAGCTGGCAGAGAGGCCACTGGGGAGGATACACTCTGGAATGGGCTATCTCAACGGGCACGTGTACCTTCTGGGAGGAAGAAATCCGGTAACGGATGCCCGACTGAAAGAGGTTGAGTGTTACAGTGTCCAGCGGAACCAGTGGACGTTTGTGGCTCCTCTGCCTCACTCTCTGGGTAAAATGCAGGTGGTGGCACTACATGACCATTTGTATGTGGTGAACAAAAGGCGAATGCTTTGCTATGATCCCAAGAGGAACCGCTGGCGCCACTGCGGATCGCTGAGAAGAGACAAACTTCACAAGGCCTGCGTGTTCCAGGATCAGATTGTGTGCGTGTGTGACATTCCTGTGGTGAAAGCCTACAGCCCCACCAGGGGCGAGTGGAAGAGGCTCGGAGACATTCCCATCGACAGCCGAGCTCTGAATTACCAGGTGATCCAGCACAACGGAAAGCTGCTCCTCCTCACTCAGACCTTACTGCAGCACAACAAGAACAGAGTCCTCATCCACGAGTATGACCCAGCCAGGGACTCATGGAAGAACATCATGGCGGTGTATGTGTCCACCCTGGGACCCGTATGTGTTTCGACACGCGTTTACCCAGCATGCCTCAGCTCTGCCCACAGCTTCTCGACAGAGGAGGACGATGATAGCGGCTCCAGTGCAGACTGGGATTTTGATGGGCTGACGGACGCAGACTCTGACTCTGGCAGCTCTAGCTCTTTCTCTGATGAGAACTGGTAGTGAAATGTGTTACTATGTCAAAATGTGTTATTACGTAAATTATTGGGTTTCTACAGGGTGGATTTGTCGAACAGGGGGACGCTGAAATATTTATTCAGTATTAACACAGTCATGAGAAGCACAAGGGTTTTTTTTTTTTAATTTCTTCATAGATCTGATCAGTAATTTTAATATTGGGTGCATAAAACCAGAGATGTTGAGAATGTTTACTGTACCTCTTTACTGCAGAGACATTTTTAACTTGACAAATACAGGTATTGCTAATTAGGAATAATTGCTGCATTGCTTTGCAATAAATGCTGGAACTGAGCCATCATTAATGCTGTTACTTCCACCTGTGCTTTTACTGTCACAACAAGACAGACGACTGGTTCAGAAATGTTGGTGGGAATCTAAATGGGATCCATTTGGAAGCAAAAGGGCAGCGCGCAAGCTTGAAACAGAAACAGAAGTTTCATGGGGCCGAAAAGGAAAGAAAAATCATGAGACTTATCAAAGAAGCCTATCGTAATGTTACTGCAATAGCAGCAGAGGTTTGTGTCTTTCACGTGCCACACCTGAAGGTTGCATGGCGAGAAAATATTTGGGGACCACCGCTATAATGCTTTCATCAAATGCTTCCTGAGGACTTTCTCTCTCCTAGCTCGTAGAGCTCGTCGGAGACTTGTACTCGCCAAACCAGAGCTGAGATATTTGAGTGACGTCAACTCAGCTCCACCATAGAGCTACAGAGGAACCTAAATCTGCACGCACATGCCCACTACAACTCCTTGCGTGACAAATTGATACGTTAAATCACCCAGAGGGCCACTTTAATGCTTTAACTTTGTGTTATATGAAGAGTTTTTGAGCAAACCATTCTCTTTAGCGTGAATAAATGAGCACATCAGCTTAAGATCGGTGTGAAATCACGAATTGGGTGTTTGGGATGTCATGCAGCTCAAGTGCCTCTTGTTTATGACTCTGAAATAAGTGGTTACGAACTGGGCTTTAAAATTTATGGTCCTTTTTATGTTGTTGATGCGCACGGCGACATCACAGACAGGCGGTGCTGTAAAAACTGCTGCGTCAAGTCTAGGAGCCAATGTACTGTACACACTCTCAGGTTTAGGCTTCAGCGAACGCCTATTCGCCATGACCGAGGTTCTTTATAGATGTAGTATGATTAGGGTGTTCTGGTGACAGGTCATTTTATGATTTTGTTTGAAATTGCAGTGTGTGTATGTTATCTATACTTTATATTTTATGTGTGTTGCAACAGCTTTTTGAGTATTGTTTGGGTCTGACGATTTTTCCACTTGTCAGAAGACAGCTGAGAAGCCATCGTCCCAACCAAGCAACCCCTGTGCTCACACATTTATTTGCACTCACTGATATATCAGTGGGGAAGAAAAACAAAAGGAAAGACCATAACATTGACTCAATACCTCTGGAAACACTGAAGAGTATAAACTTCATGAATAGTCATTCATAAAGTTTATACCCTTCAGTGTTTGTTGGGGGATTTGTATCAGTCAATTTTGGCAGGAGAGAGAGAGGAAATGTGGGTAATGACATGCAGTGAAGGTGCGGCCAGCTAGATATGGAAACGGACAGTATTTATGCCTCCATCCGATTGCTCCAGAGTATAGTCCTGACTGTCTCTCTGATGAATAATGAAGTTTTATCTGTTAGTGTGCACAAGTGAGATGGAAGGGGTGCTTGGCTGTGAGTTATAAAGCTGCATTTTTGGAAAATGTGTCAAATGAACATTTGTGTATTTTGCAGAGCTACAGCTGTGTGCAGTGTTGGTTTCTACAGAAGTCGTATTTATTGCCACTGATTGGTGAAACTGGAAGGGTTTGGAAAAAGAAGCGTGGTCTTGTGACTGTTGTGAGTTTTATATGGTGCAAAGCAAAAACTGTTCAGAAAGGCTAAAACTTTCAGGAGGATGGTCTTTTTATTGAATATGGTGTCATTGATAAAAGTATCCTAAAGACTTATTTTCTTTTGAGACATTCATTATGTGTTGACTGACATGAACTGGTGCATAAAAGCAGATTTTTTTTAATGTTTTTATTTAGTTGAGGCTGCCTCCATTTATTGTATTTCCATGATTTGATGTTATCTTTGTTTCTTTTTGTAAGTTGTACAAATTTGTATGAGGTTTATATATTGTGCTGTTGGAGCATACCTACTGAAGTGTTTGTAGCTGAGTTTTATGTCTGTCTGTAAATGATAAATATAATAACATACACAAGTTTAAAATAAAATTTATGATTTAAAATAGCTTTCCTTAAATATACTGTATTTTATATTGTGAATTATAATAATATTCAGTACTGTGCAAAAGTCTTGTGCCACCCCTCATTTCTTCATATTTGATTCAAGGGAGCCAGGCTTGTATTTTTTTTTAAAGTGAACTTGAGCAACAGTTCTCCAGGACTAACTAACCCAGCTGTTATAGGGTGAGAGACAGGGTACACCCTAGAGAGGTCGCAGGGCTAACGCAGGGAGACAACCATTCACACCTATGGGCAATTTAGAATCACCCATTATCCTAACTCCACTAAGTGTACGTGTTCGGACTGTGGAAGGAAACTGGAAAAAACACACACAGACATGGGCAGAACATGCAAACTCTATACAGGCCCCGGCCAAGGTGGATTCAAACCTAGGATCTTTTTACTGTAAGGTAACAGTGCTAACCACCATGCTGTTTATCATGTCTTCCTTGTAGATACAATTAAAGAAATCCAATTTATTTGTTTCTTTAATTGTATCTACAAAAAAATATCAAAGATAACAGTTTGACAGGCATAAAATACAATTTTTGCACCAACAAGCTTGCTCCCAAAGAGCTATTAACCAAAAACATCTCACCATGGTGTGCAGTACATCCTTAAGAAATCCAGGGAAACTGAATAAGTGGAGGACCAAAGAAGGAAAAAACAAACAAACCGCAGGTACACACTCTAAAAGTAATGTCCTTAAGAAATGGGGGGGTTCAAATCATTCAGGACAGGACAGAGGTACGACAGTGAATTCTACAGACATCTGTAAAACCTGGTGGATCATCTGTCATGGTTTGGAGCTGCATTTTAGCCAGTGGTGTTGGAGATCTTGTCAAAACTGATGGAATTATGATCCACTGTGAAATATCATCTGGAAAGCACCTGATGGGCAGCAACTTCATTTTCAGCATGGCAATGATCCCAAACACTCTGCCAATGTAGTAAAAACACAGAAGGATGGAAAAACGCAGAGCCTCGATCTCATTCAACACGTTTCTATAAATCACAGCACCCATTTCATGTAGCAAAATATAAAGTAATGAAGGGCGGCTCAAGACTTTTGCTCAGTATTGTGCATTATGACAAACTCTTAAAAAAAAGAAATTAACGCGCGTTAATTTCTTTTTTTTTGCGCAAATGAATTTAAAAATTATTATTTATTATTAAAAAAATTGCGCAAATGAATGAAAAAATGAGTGAAATTAATAATAAAAATAAATAAACTAAGACGTAAAATAATTGACCATATTCTAGAAATGTAATTATTTAATACGCGTGACATCTTTTAAAAATATATTTATTATTCTTTTACAGAGTCAAGTCCGTTCAGGACCAGTTCGCGATAGGGCAGCATCTCGCGATATTTCACTGCTGTCCCACCATCCAGACCGCGAGAAGATGAGCAATGGCAATAGAAAACAAACCTGGGGAGGAATTTGACACAGTTTTTAGTCGAAACGACTCTCTGGAGCTCTCGTCTCATCACGAATATGACACTACACACACTCGGGTTTTCAAGATAATAGTAATAGGAGACTCTAATGTGGGGAAGACGTGTTTGACTTACCGGTTCTGCGGGGGCACTTTCCTGAAAAACCCAGAGGCAACTATCGGGGTCGATTTCAGAGAGAGGACTTTGGACCTGGATGGAGAGAGGATCAAGGTGAGAAGTCCTACATTTTAAGGAATGCACACAGCGGTTACCTGTGAATTTCCACTGCTGTTTGTCTGTGCTACGGTTTATAGGTCACCTCACAGACACTGACCTGGAGTCTGTTTTCAGCCTGTAGGCATGTGAAGGGGGTGAAGGGGGAATGGCCGGGGGCTAAAATAAAAGCTTTCCCGGCTACAGGGTCTTTGTTATTGTCCACAAAAAACGGAATAATGAAGCCAGTTCATAGCTTTTTCTGTTCTTGCACACATAACTATTACCATGTCATGCCTGCTTATATTGCTCATTGGCCTAGAGATATTCCAGTCAAAGTGAAACACATCCCGTTAACCATGCGTCTGTCAGATCAGGTGACCAGTGAGCAATACCAAGTCACCTAAGTGAATTTTTGATATATTTTTTTCAAATATAAATCCAAATTCTTTGGCTGTCAAAAAAGTCTATTTTTGGCCAGCCTGGCTCCAGAGCAGGCATTTTGACTCATCATAGGAACATGCAGGCTATAATAATGATACTAACATTAGCTCTGTCTGTCAGTATTTCAGTAAGCTATGGCAGTGTGGCAGTGAGACAGCATGCACATTACCTGAATGCTTATAAATTTAATTCAGCCATCACTGGTGTGAATTATTAATTTAAACCTCAGGTTCTCTTAAAGTAACATGTTAGTGTCTGCTGTGAAAATGTCCCATCACTGGCATTTTTTAATGATCTCCTTGTCACACCTTATCATTATAAAAAAAGAAAATAGGGAAGATGGAATAAGGCTTTGCTGCTTTTTCATACTGTAATCCCTCCTATAGAACTGTTGTCAAAAAGACGCAGAAAATAACACTGGCTATCCTTAAATAGGACTCTATGGCATCAATATGTTTCTGCTGTGCTAGTTGCAGATTTGGGACACAGCAGGTCAGGAGCGTTTCAGGAAGAGCATGGTGGAGCACTACTACCGCAGCGTCCACGCTGTCATCTTTGTGTACGATGTGACCAGCCTCCTTTCCTTTGAGAGCATCCCCGAGTGGATTCAAGAGTGCAGCCGGCACTCCGTGGGGCCCCTGGTGCCCCGCATCATGGTAGGAAACAAGTGTGACCTGAGGGACCGCCGGGAGGTTCCCACATCAGCAGCACAGTGTCTGGCTGACAGCTACAACTTCCCACTGTTTGAGACTTCAGCCAAGGATCCGGCTGAAAAGGAACATGTTGATGCTATCTTCCTGACTTTAGCTTACAGGCTGAAGAGCCACAAACCCCTGAGACTAAAGCAGCCCAGTGAGAGCAATTTCAGGCAAATGTGGAACCAGAGAGAGCGGGAAGCAGCAACTTGTCAATGCTGAGGTCACCTACATCCTATGTGGATGCACTAAGATTATATATTATGGTCACAACAGCCTAATATTAAGTGTGCAGAGAAAAGCAGCTTTGAACAACAGTGAGGCTAAACTCACAAAGCACTCTCATGTCAGTTAGGTAGAAATTACAGACGCTTGTTATGAGAGGTAAAGGTTTCCACAGTATTAAACAAAAAATTCAATAAAATGCATGAACGCGTATGGAAGTATGTCCAATATTTGAAGCACAAACTGCACTTCAGATCACAGAGTCTGCAACCAGAACTTTGCATAGTGCACTTTTGTAGATAAATGATCATGAATGATATGCAGCCATCACCAGTACAACAGCATTACTGCACTATAACGTATGTGCAGAACTCAATGCAATTAAGAGACCTTAATGAAGAGAAAAATAGATTTTTGTGTGAGTAAAGGGACCAATAAGGTACACTGATACTGTGACGAACACTGCAAGCTAATGTTCTGAAGTGATATTTTAGTTCTTCAACCTGCAGTGTGAGATTTGGTGCTGTTATTGAATGTATTTGTGTCAGCTCATACATGGCTGTCTGGAGAGAGCTCAGATAAAATCCGAGAATACAAGTGACTAAATGTAGCTGAGCCACATAGTTCACTTAAAAAGCATGCCCAAAAAGAAGCTCAGCGGATCTGGAAAGTGATGAAAAACACCACAGCTGACTGTTTAATGTGTTGCATGTGTATGATTGTCAATAAAAGTGGTTTCATCACTGTTGTGTTCTTACCTTGATGTTCATGGTATTGTTTGCCATTCTAAGTCTAATGTCAGCAGTGGCTATACTTTTTGCCACCTCAGGTAAGCTACTGTGGTCTGCCTAAAAGATGACCCAACACTGCTCATTGAGGGTTATTGCTTCAGTAAGTACGGAGCACAGCTGCTGTCATCTGTTCAATTTTCATTTGAATTCATGAACTGCAGCAGTTCTAGATCCACCATAATTTGTGGAAAGGCAAAAACAAACAAAACAAAACTATTCTCGCTTAATCTGCTGATAAAGATGGTGTGACACGATTAAAAGCTCCAAAATTAGATCTATACGCTTTGTAGTGAAACTTAAGACTTTACCTAACAGTAGTTACTGCATTAGCGACGACAAGTGGCAGAGTTGTGCGTGGCTCTTTTGATGCGTTAGCGAAATCACGTAAAATAGCAAATCCTGCAGTTGTAGCTAACTGTGTAGTGACACATAGAACACAGCTAATAATTTAAGCCCTACGGAGAGTAAGATTTCCATTGGGGTAATTAAGCTAATATAATAGCAGCGATCCCAGCTCAACTACCTAGCTGCTTAGTTTGGCGACGTCATGGTTGTCATATTTATCAGCCTGCAGCAAGCCCGTGAAAGCAGCATGGCAAAGAGCTGTTTGTATTCCTCACGCGGCGTCTCTCCGCGGCCATGGTAACACCGTCCTCAATACCGGGATCCCGTTGAGTGAAAACACGCACAAACGAGCTCTTTTCATACAGGTAGGAGTCTAATTTTCACCGTGAACACTCGTTTAAAATGTAATTCAGCTCGTTGGTAGGATGTTTTTGCGTACTTGCAGATGGAATGCATGGTGGGAGGATTAAGTGCTGTTCAGGTTGTTGCCACACAATTCGGTTTGTATTTTCGTGTGGCCTAGCAGCGAGCTAGCAGAAGGCTAACTCCGGTGATATTACAGGGTTTAAGCGAGTAAGAAGCTGATTTGAATAGAGGTTTCATTCAGTAATCAAGCGATGCGCCTGCGGTAAATGTCTTCATTCAAAATGTAAGCGTCCGACATGAGCTAGCGTAACTAACGTGCTTTACCGGGTTTAGCCATTTCATTATAAGTTATCTGATGGGCAGTAGACGTTGAAAGAGTTGCCCCGTGTAATAACATGATTCATAATGAGGACAGTTAATAATAATAATAATAATAAGAAAAATGTAGAGGCCTTAGCTTAAAATATTGAACTAGCATTAACCTTTGAACTCTTAACTGTTTCAGTACTCAGTTCATGCAGTTGCTTGTTTTCCTTTTGTTTGTTTTTAATGCAGCCCATATTCAGCATGAATTTGGCAGAAATATGCGACAACGCCAAGAAGGGGCGAGAGTACGCCTTGCTTGGGAACTATGACTCCTCCATTGTGTACTACCAGGGCGTCATTCAACAGATCCACAAACACTGTCAGTCCCTCAGAGACCCCGCACTTAAAGTCAAGTGGCAACAGGTGAGTTACTGTTACACCAGTTACTGAACCTCAAGTTCACAGTACTTATGACCTAATCCTGGATGACAAACTTTCCTTTGATAGCAACTATTGGTTATTTGTTTAAGATGGAATATTTTAGGAATGCTTTTCTCTGTCATTTCTCATGTTTGTTGTGATCAGTTAGTTTGGTTGACTCACGTGGACAAAACAATTGTAAAAGCATCTTGAATTGAAAACTGTGGTGAATTCTGCAAAGATGGTGGTAAAAGTACAATTTATATGATTTTTTTTAACGCTTAACGGTAATTAAGTTCTTAATTAAGTTAAAAGTACTCAAATAATTGCTTCTCAAAGGACTTTAACTGAACTCTTGGTGCCCTTTACGTAGTGTGTTTCATTCATTGTTTGTTTTTGTTAGCTCAGCTGCAGTTTTCTTTCTGCATGATGCTCAGTGATGCAATGCAGATATAATACTTCCCTTCTGTTTGTTTCCAGGTCAGTAAGGAACTGACTGAGGAGTACGAGCAAGTGAAAGGAATCATGGCAACGCTGGAAAGTTTTAAGTCAGACAAGCCAAGTGACATTTTAGTCCCACAGCCAGAGGAGAGACTGCAAGATCCAGCTGTGTGGCCACCTCCCATCCCTGCTGAGCACAGGTGTGTGTGTGTCTTGGAGTTATGTCTTAAGTGAAATTTTGAATATTTGAGCCAAGAAAACAAATACCAGCTGTGGGAGCAGTCGGAAAAACATAAAGCAGGGGTTATTTAGGTTTATAGTAAGTGTGTCACACTGTAATCTCAAAAAATGTGGGTTATATTTTTGTTTTAAACTGTACTCCAAACTCACTATTTTTTAACATAAACGTCAAATGCACTGTATAGACCTCACTCCTAAATTTTGTAGGGAAAGTTTTATTTTTGGAGGATCTGCAAATTCATAACGATTAATTATGTATAACATTGCACAGGGAAAGCTTTAAAAAAATGCTTGCACACTGATGTCTTTTTGTCCGTTCGTTTTTTTTTCATGTTGAATTAAAAACAACGTGAATGCAATATTTGTTTTGTTTTGTAATCTTTAACTGTAGATTACAAGATTCTTGCTCAAGGGCAAACTATACTTAAATATATGGCTCTCTGAGTGTCTGTTTTTGCAGAGATGATTGTTAATAATGCTACTCAGAAACAAAACATTTCTATAAGGAAGTGCTCTTTGACATACAGAGAGACATATTTTGCATAATTACTTTCATCTCTACCAGAACAATGTGCCTCATCATGTTTTGCTACTGGGATCAGATGAAACTGCCTCTGTGGAAAAGTAGCAGAGCTAACGCTATCTGGGAGCATGTGGGATGCCAGTCGGAACCTGTCTTTGATGTTTCTGCATGCAAGTGTCTTATTATTATCATTCTATTAGCCATTTGTATGTTGCTGTGCGTGCGTATCTGTAGGAATCCTGTTGCAGTAAAGCGGCCCAACAGCGCAGTGAAGCAGCAGAGGAAAGACTCACCTGGCCTGCAGCATCGAGGGGCAGGGCCGGGAGGCCGTGCTCAGGCCAACCCTAAAGGAGACCGGCCGGGAATCAGAGATGCCCGAGGCGCAAAATCCAAAGATGATAAGGTCAGACTACAGTTGATTTGTGGTTAGAGTAGACAGATCGATAAATAGCAAACAACTGAGTACCAAACGCATAAGGTTTTTGTTTAGTTGTTTTACCTTCTTTTTCTCCATCAGGGAAAGAAAGGAGGAGATGCGCCGGGGGAGGAAGGCCAGAAGTTGTTTGATGGCACAGGATATGACAGTGACCTGGTGGACTCACTGGAGAGAGATATTGTGTCCCGTAACCCTAATGTGCACTGGTATGGCAGCATGCTCTGATACTTACATAATACTTCATTGGTTCTGCAACTAGGACAGATTTCCACAGTGCCACTGGCTGATATTTTTTTTCTCTGTAAACTGCAGGGATGACATTGCGGATCTGGAAGATGCTAAGAAGCTATTGAGAGAAGCAGTGGTGTTGCCCATGTGGATGCCTGACTTCTTTAAGGGCATTCGCCGCCCTTGGAAGGTACAAACACACACACACACACACACACCGACACACACACACAATCGACAGAGATGTTTTTTTAGCCGTGAGCCACTCACTTTTTTCTGTAACACACCTTTCATCTTGAGTATCTTGCAGCATGTTGCACCAGCTACATCAAAGTTTAAGTGTTAAGGTCAACATCAACTTCTACATCATGACCAGTTAGCTTCACACTAAACCCTACCATTTTATTCAAGTTGACCGTGGGTCAGTTCAGGTCTGCAGACCTGTGTTATATCTTTCCAAACTCCAAACTCTCATCACTTGTCTTCCAACATTAGCAATTATGTCTTCTAGCATGGCATCAAAGATTGCATCAACCACTTAATAGTTCCAAGTGAACACGCATAAAATCGTGCTGTTTTTCACAGCCAAAATGTTCCTGTTTTTAAATATATAAAATAAATAATTATTTTACTAACCTAACATAAGTCTCACCCTACAGTAAATGCTAAACAATTTGCACCTGTTCAGAATCATAAAGGGAAGTTTTCCTTTTTATCGCTATCATGTGTTCATGCATGCAGATTTCCATAAAGTTGTAGTCCAGTACTTTTTTCAACTTTGAACTAGTGGAGAGGGCGAGCAAGATAGTGCTGAGAGATTGACAGACATCACTAAAAAGACAACTAAATAATCAAATAGTGTTAATTTGTGATAACTTCACTCTCAAAGAAAGAAAGGACTGAAGAGGAAGATGACAACATATTTTTAAGAAGGACCATTCAGTAAATAGCATTTGATAACATGGAAGAAACATGCTTCTTGCATATGTAATGTCATTCATTTTATTTAAAAGCAGACAGTGGATCTGTACATGATGGGTTTATCTTTTTGAGTTTTCTGTTTATTTCAACTAATATATTCATTTTTGTGCAGTTGTAAGGCTTTGTAGGATATTTTAAACAAATGCAGGCTGTGAAATTGGCTAATTTTCAGCAGTGAATTTGACAGTAATGGACTGATTTGGAGCAGAGCAGGTTGTTACAACTACAATCACTGTTTGTTTAGCTCATGGGTAGCAGTCATCAGTTTAAAATTTAAGCTGATGATGCTCTTTAGTGTCTCTTGCCAAACTGCTTTTTCATAGTGTGGCTTGGGGTTGTAAAGCAGCAGTGATCGTATGATAATCCATGTAACATCTGCTAATACATTGCAGAATGCAGTTGGCTAAACCCACAAAGAGTGTAAATTTTGGAGTTAGCCGTAGCACGGCCTGGATGATCACTTAGTCTGGTCACAAGTAAAATTGGCCAAATGAAATGTTTTTACAGAGTTATGGTCTCTACAGAGTCCAGAAGACTCTCTTGAATGACCGATCAGGTCGTTTTCTTCTGCATCAGCCTCTGTTAAAGTTCCATCATGTGAGGTCTCTTCTCTGAGGCTCATCATGTGAGGGCTAATACTTTTTTTTTTTACAGCAGGACAATGCTTTTCATTTATCTTATATAGGCATGCACAATTAAACTCTTCACTAATTTTAAAAGTATACAGGCTTTTTTTTTTTTATCATGTAAAATAAGTCATTTGCAGAGGAAAACAGATTAATGGATGTCTTTTTAGCACACAGGTAGACTGGAGGTATGTTTTTCATTAAAACTGACATTTAGGTCTATGAAGCTCTGCTTTGTCAGTCCTCCCTGCAGCAGGTTTGGGTGTTTCTACTCTTAATGCAGGTGCACATATGCTCCCATCTGCTCCTGCTGAGATTACGATCAATACCAACTGCAGTACTGTTTTATATTCCAAGTCGCTCGACTTGTTCCTGCAGTCAGCATAACACACGCTAGCCTAAATTGACTGAGGCAAAGAAAAATAAAATTTCTTAAAAATGAAACGGATTATGTCAATAATGCTTTCTTTTGGGGTTTATGTAATCTCCGTAGCCATAGACACCCAGCAGATACACAACTGTTAGACACCAGAGTGGCAGTGATATTAAAAATGGACATAAAGGAGATTTAAATCAGGGTTTGACACTTTTGCCTAATATCACAGGCTTTTAAATAATCATCAAGTCTCAAACTGGGATTATGGTCTACAGGAAGGCAATCCATTTAAATTCAAACTAATATCCCATTCTCACAGGAGTGAGTTTAGACCTGCTGGTAAATGGATTTTTTTTTTTTTTTTTTTTTTACTTTTTTTTTGGGTTGTTTTCCTCCCCCCCTTTTTTTTTTTTTTTTTTTTTTTTTTTTTTTTTTTTTTTTCCGGTTTTGGCCCCCCCCCCCCCCCCCCCCGATTGCAGCTGTGTTTACATGTCTAATGCTTTCAAATTGTGTGACATTTTGTTTTAGGGTGTATTAATGGTCGGCCCTCCAGGGACGGGGAAAACCATGCTAGCCAAAGCTGTGGCCACAGAATGTGGAACCACTTTCTTCAATGTGTCCTCCTCCACCTTGACTTCCAAGTACAGGGGCGAGTCGGAAAAACTTGTCCGTCTGCTCTTTGAAATGGTGAGTGTGTGTGGAAATGGGTATTTGGGCCATGGGCAAAAGAGCAAACCATTGCATTTTATCTTGCCCCAATCACTGTGTGTATGTGAATGTGTGTGTGTGAATAAGTGAATGAAAGTCAAATTTTGAAGCACTTTGGATAAAAGCACTACAGAAGAATACAGCCATTTCCTGTTTACATGTGTGTGTGCGCTGTAGCAGAAATAAGGCTCACAATGCAAAACTTATTTTTTCCTAGGCCCGATTTTATGCACCAACGACCATCTTTATAGACGAGATCGACTCTATCTGTGGCAGGAGAGGAACATCTGATGAACACGAAGCCAGCCGCAGGGTCAAATCAGAACTTCTGATTCAGATGGATGGTTAGTGGAACAGAGAAATAGGAAGGTGGAGTGGTGCGGGGCTTGCTGTTACAGTTGTTTGTGGGATTAATCAAAGATATTAAAAAAAATTGAATTAGAAGCAAACAGGACAGGTTTCATAATTAATTTCCTTGTGCCTTTGGCACTTCGTTAAAACGAAATGAGTTTTGGGGTATTAGAGATTCTTTGTAACTCAACGTGTTGGGTAAATAAGCTGCAGCTGTAAAACTGTACAAAGGACAGAATTTTAACAAGATTTTTGTGTGGGTTTTTGTGTGAGCAGGTGTTGGTGGAGCCCTGGAGAACGACGACCCCTCTAAAATGGTGATGGTCCTCGCTGCCACGAACTTCCCCTGGGACATTGATGAGGCTTTGCGACGGCGGTTGGAAAAGCGTATCTACATCCCTCTGCCCTCAGGTGACCTCACCAGGCACAGACTGACAGAACAGCAGTCTTAACAGAAACTAAGATAACTGATAACTTAAGTCAGAAGGGTTTTATGTGCTTGTCTAATGATTTTCAATCACATTCCTCCTTAAGCTGCTTTTCTGATGTGTTGCCCTTGAATTAAGTTTTTTTTTGTGTGTGGATGTAGCCGTGGGTCGTGTAGAGCTTCTCAAGATCAACCTGAGGGAGGTGGAGTTGGCTCCTGATGTAGATCTGGACCTCATTGCCGAGAAGATTGAGGGCTACTCTGGAGCAGACATCACCAACGTCTGCAGGTGTGTGTAATTTAGAAACTGTTCATTATCAGTTCATGTTTCATCTTTTATATGCAGAACACAGTAAAACAAATACTGCTATGTGTTCTTTGTTTCAGTATGTTTTGAGACTGTTGGGGTATCACGTGATAGATGGGAGATAACACGTAATTCTTGCTATGCAGCTAGAAAACCTCTGATTGGGTCTGGGTCTTTAGAGAGTTCTCAGTTTGTGAGCACTGTGCAAAAGCTTATACTCTGACTGACATTTTATTCCACTAATTTACTTTATCCTAAGTGGCTTGCAAAATTTGCTTTACCATTTATCTTTTTTAAAAGCCTGTAGCAGGTCTAGTGGTGCTTCTTTGGTGATGCTGCGACCAGCACACTCAGGCTCAGGCTTCTTCCCTTCTGTTTTTCACAGCTCCTGCCACAAAGCAGTTGTCTCACTCAGCAGCTCCACCGTTTGCGTATAGGCAGGATTTAGCTGCTTTTTTAGTCATTTTTCAGTTTGAGCTTAAACTACCTTCAGTTTTTGTAAATATTGCATGTGGTGCAAAGTCTCACTTGCTGAGGCTTAAGAAGTCAATATGGATATACGTACATGTTAAAGTTGGAGTATGGGTGGCTATGCCCCAGGCGATAGAGCAGGTTGTCTACCAATTCACAAGTTGGTGGATCGATCTCCTTCAATCCGCAACCGTAGTATCCTTGATCAAGATACTGAACCCTGAGTTGCTCCCGGCATATCCATCGGAATGTGAGTGTGTGTGGATAAAATTGCTGTATGAATGTGCGTGTTATTGGGTGAATGAGACTTGGAGTAGAAAGTGCTTTGAATGCTCAACTGAGCAGAAAGACGCTATATAAATACCAGTCCAATATTTAAGAGCTAAGCTCAACCAAAGAGAACAATTGTTATGAAGGTAATTATGTCAAAAAGTAGAGTTACATGTTTCTTTATGGTATGACAGTCTGCGTTGATGTGTTTATGACTCAGAAATCACACATATATATCGAAGATCCCGTCCATAGCTTTATCTATACATTTGACCTCTGAGCCACACAAAAATGGCATTTTAAAGTGGACATATCATGCCTTTAAATCCTTCCCTTTCATATGTAAATCATTCACTTGTGGTCTATATAAAGTACAACTGCAATGCTTTGGTCTGAATTCCTCGTTATTGTAGCTCCACTGACACTTTGCTTACCCCTGTTCTGAGGCGCGTCTTAGAACAACTCGTTTTGGTGTGGTCTTTTAAAATGTGAATAGACATGTCACACCTTGCCCCTCTCCAGGTCGCAGAGCATTCCACTCCATCCCCATTCGGCCATTTTTGTAGTTTGATAGCAGCGATACGATAAGCTACTGGCACAGAAACCTTTAATTCCTAAGTTTATTAAAGATGTCAACAACAGAAGACTTTTCCATCCACCCTCACATGTTCGATCCAGCTTGACCCAGAGCAGGAGAATGAAGACAACAAACCTGCAGAACCACACCTTTAACTGAATGCATTGCAATGGTGTGTTATTACTGTATTTACACCCTCTCCATCCATACCAACTACCTACAATATGAAGCGTAGTTTAATTATAGTGTCCATACATTTGAAACTACTATTTAACAACCATAAATTGATTCTCATACTGATTCTACACAATTAACGATGTGCAATAATTTTATTAAGTATATCTTATTTGGACTACAAAATTGCTGCGAGAAAAAAACATGGTGGATTCACAAAATTGGTTAGCGATGACCTTGTTTAGCAGTTCCACAGTAAATACTGAGGGGCAGATATTATAAGTTTATACTTCTTTCTGCTCCTTTTCATTCATGATTTTTTTTCTTTTGGTTGTTATAAGAATTATTTATAAGTTGATTGAATGAAATAAAAATTAAAATGAAATGAACATAATAGACAAGAAAACATAATAGGGAGCAGAGAAAACTGAACAGACTGAAAAATATGACCCAAAAAGAATATAAAGATATCTACACAGCACTGGGAGAGAATACATTTAAATTTTCTGCACTTCTAGACACTCAAAGTACACAAAAAAATGTATGTAAGGGCTATAAAAGTGGATTTTGCATGATATGTCACCTTTAAGTCACTGCAAACAGAGCTTTGGAAAATCTCCTTCCAGGGTGAAGATTTTGTCTTGCAACATCAAAAGTGTGCACCTTTATTTCCATTTTTGCCCACTGTACAGTAAGGGTTATATTGCCACCTGTTGCTTTGGCGTGCTGTTGGCTGCACTTAACATTAAAAAAGGACCTGTGTGCGTGTGGTTGTAGCATAAATTTAAGTTTCAAGTCATCATCTTTTATTGTTTTTAGATGTGTTGTCCTAAGTGAACCTCCAATTTTTGAATCACCGTAGGCGTTTCACTGGCACTTTAATCTAGACTTATGCACGATCTTTATGTTTAGTGCATGTACATACTGAGAAACAATCCTTTTATCAAATTCAATCACAATTCCGACCGCTTTTAAAGTCCTTCTTTCAGTATTTTTCCATATGAATATCAGTCAACCCAGTGACACCAGCTGCCAGTAATTTGCTTTATCGCTACCTAATTATTACTTGCATAAACTCAATAAATCAAGCAAATTGAACAAAGAGTAACTGCACACAAAATGATAATTTGACTGTCAGATTGTGCGGTCATGCTGTCCTTGTGTTTTTATCGGCCCTGTCTCTTCAAACAGAGCACTGTTTTGACGTTAGTGCGGTGTAGCAGTTGTTTTAGCGTAAGACTTTTATCCTCACTGTCCTGTCCTTGGTGTGAGGATCCTTTCTGCTGTAGCTATGCCAGGAATGGCAGACATTTCATGCACCCAAGGCTGTCTCTGCTCATCTCTGCCTCACATTGTTTTATTGACCTTGGCTGTGTGCGCATCATCCAGATACCGTGGAGCCTGCAGGATTTCATCACAGCCCAGGCTCTATCCTTTCTGACAGGGGTAAAACCCAGCAAATGTGGAGTTTAAAACAGTACAATTATGTTTTGTGTGTCATGAGTAAAAGTCTTCTCTCCCTCTGTCCATTCTCTGCTTCTGTCTTTACACGTACATCAGGGACGCCTCCATGATGGCAATGCGACGTCGAATCCAAGGCCTGAGCCCCGAGGAGATTCGAGCTCTGTCCAAAGAAGAGCTCCAGATGCCTGTGACTATGGAGGACTTCACCCTAACGCTCAAGAAGATCTCAAAGTCTGTTTCTGCTGCAGACCTGGAAAAATACGAAGCCTGGATGGCTGAGTTTGGGTCAGTATAGAGAGCGGCTGCGATTAGAGCCAGAGGGAACAGAACCTTGAAAGGAGGACTGATAGCTTTGAAATTTTTAAAAGCCTTGAAGAGTAGCAGTGGAGTGAGCTCTTGTATTTGAACGAGGCGGCACATCAGGGATCAGAAGACTGGTCCCTTTGAGGGAACATGAAAATGGTGGGTTCACCTCTGCAATTTCACTTGCTCTTCACAACCTGTATGTGTAGAGGTGTCAGTCATCCAGCCCACGCAAGTGACCTGAAGAAAACCGGAGTAAACCTCTCACACGGGTAACTTTTAATGTAAAATAGCAGCCTCATGCACACAGGGAACGTGCACATGGATTTATACATGAGGTCTTGTGCAAGAACAGTTTGATGAAAAAAAAATAGTATTTCCACACTGCAGCTTCAAGTCTTTCAAGTCCAGCATCTAAAAACACAGCAAATGTGTTGTGTGGCTCTTTTCACGCAAGAATTCTTGGAAAAGGTCAAGGGACCCAGATCAGAACATTGTTCAGAGTTGTCCTTTTCTAAGTGCAGCACACTGCAGAAAATTGCTTCCATCAGATCAGTTTTCACTACTAAAATATTCTGTTTGCTTTAGCGTGCTGTCCAAATAGAACAGGCAGGAGGCAGTAGTCACAAGGTGTGAATGCATCTGATGAAGTATTAGCTGCTCTGTTCTCACACGAGTGCAATTTCACACAGACTTGAGCTGGCAGGTTAAAAGTGTCTGATCAGCTGAGTCACGATATCAGCACATGCGCCGCTGTCAAGTAAAGTCTAGATAAGTTCAAGGCTGCAATGCATGTGTGAAAACAGCTAATATTAGAGAGTCTAAAGAAGTAAAAAATATTAATCGAGCTGCTAACAGTGTGTTATCACAGCAGAGAGCTTAAGACATGTTGGACATGGACAATAACCTGCATAAAGGTTGCGATCTTCCCTGCTGTAGAATGGCAAGCATCACTGGCAATGATGTCTTTCAGATTAAAATCAAAATAAAGATTCAGACTTTCTATATAGAAATTTAATTTCATCAAATGAGAAGTATCTTAAATCAACTGCATGTTTTACTGCTTGAGGAGTCCGTGTATTTATAGTTTGTACTAAACTTGAATTAAACCTCGATGTTATGTTAGGTTTATAATGTTGCACTGGCACACAGCGCATTAGCTTTGTATCTTTTAGTGAGTCTTTATGTGTTGTGTTCTGTTTGGTTTTGTTGGATTTAATATCTCTTTTTAGCTTACATTCCATTTAGACAGACAAATGTAGTCATCCTTTAAAAAAAAGGGACATTACCACTGAACTGGACCTGTGAATTTATTTTTAATTAAAGAGTATGCTTCTTTCACCAAAAACCTTGACTTCTTTATTTCATGGAAATATTTAGGTTATGTCTTGCAGAGTAGGAAGGTACACAGTATGTCTTTAAATGAAAAACAATTAGTCAAATTAGTCCTTTGTTTTTATATGTAATTTTACTGGCTCAAGCTCTCAAGTCATCTTGCTAGGAGCAAATGACCAATAAAAGCCCTATTTATTTTTCCATATTGTAATAAATAATTATCTATCTTGTTAATAAGACTTCTCGGTTAAATCATGCAGAGATTATGAGGCTGTTGAAGCATTTAGTGTGAAATTGAATTCTTGGAAATGCTACTGCTGGCTAAAAAAAAAAAAAATCCCAAATCAAGGCCCTCTTCTGTTTTTTCTAGAAAAAGCAGCATCACACTATTGGCTGAACAGAGATGGATCTGTTGGCATTTGAGCCAAGATTTAACTTTAATGAGCTGTAACGCAGCATGACTAAGGCCTCCGTAGATGGTGTAGATGGCCATCGAGTCAAACAGATCCATCTGCGTGGCACCTCTATGGTCTGTTTTCATGAAATATTGACCACGTTACATGAACTGGCACATGACAAAAAAAAAAAAGGTTCTTGACAGCTAGTGTTTCTGCTGTTGAATAATTTGGATAAATCCAGCTTTCTGTTGAGTAGACAAAGCCACTGTTTGATTCAGAATCCCAAAAGTGAAGGTGTCTTTGTAAAAACTCTGTAAAGGTGCTGCACTGGTTACAAAAGCCTGACCGCAGCAGGTGTGGTGCAAACATTTAGAAATGAAATCACACGCAGCAAAGTGTCGATTTCTCTTTGTGTTCGGTTGAGATTATTCATTATACTTAATACACTCGGGCCCTTTTTATGATTTGTGTCAGCGGCAAGATTTTCTGAGATGCTGTCATATTTTTTCCCTTGCATTGCTCTCAAACACTAATAGATTTTTCTAACTCAACAGATGCGCATTTGATATTTGGAATGCCTTCTTTTCAGACGTGCCACAAATTGGTACAAAGAACCGTTCTAGCATTGACTGCTCTCTCATAAATGCTAAACAGGTTTTACTGCAGGTGGATTTATTGTCAACTGCTGAACTGCAAAGGCAGGTTATACGAAAAAGGTTAATTAAAAGAGAAAAAAACAGATTTCAGATTGATTTTTAAAATTTTTTCTTTTGTCTATTTCTTCAAATTTTGGCACAACCAGACTTTTGAGTGACTTCACAAAACCACTCAAAAGGTTTGAGTGGTTTTGTGAACTGAATGACAGTTATGTCATTGTACTATGACATAACTGATCAGATACTGAAACCATGACAGAATAATCTTCATAGTCCTCACCCCGAAAGGGGGTTTACTGTATAGTATATCTGGTATTAGAATCCACATAAACCCCAGATTTTATTTACAGTCTGCTGTCATTGCTGTTTATTTTTTGCAGGACATGATGATGTATCTCGCTGTTTGTTAAATGCACAACACTATAAAGCATTTATAATTCTTGTATTCATGGAGAAAATTGTGGATGTAAGGGTGATGTGTAGAGCAGGAGGACAAACATTCA
>VUQK01017987.1:2298-13197 GCA_015106715.1 Bujurquina vittata | reverse complement strand
AGACCGTAAAGGTAGCAGGGGATCAAATAATTACCCCCCCCACACACTACACATTAGTGCATCCTGTGTGTGACTTGTACTATCCGAGTGATACTCACTTTACTTGAGTAACATTTAGAGTGCAAACTTTGACTTGTAATCGAGTATGTATAGTTTCTAAGTGGTAAAAAGAGAAAAGCTATTACTACCCGAGGATCTATATTTTCCCTCCGCCACTGAGGAAATGAAACATTATTAAAAAGCCGCCTGCCTCCTGCAGTAATCGATGGCTTGATGCTGAATGAAGAGTGCAGTGATCACATTGAGCTGGGAGCGGGCTGCTGACGCCGTGCGGCTGCATGAGAGCAGGGGCGCAACGCGACAGCTCACAGGAGACCTCTCGGTTTTTTTCCGCTGCCGTAATTACCACAGCGGTTCCAGCGTACGTCCACAATGGAGACCAAACCGGTCATCACCTGCCTTAAAACCCTCCTCATCGTCTACTCCTTCGTGTTTTGGGTAGGTAACCTTTTACTATCCTCTTAAGCGCAAAAGAAATACCCCCGCAGAGAAAGACGTCAGTCCATCTCAATCCGCCGCTGCTGTGTTTTTGTTGTGCGTGATGAAGGGGTGGACAGTGCCAGCATCATCGACGGACCGCTGTTTGAATAAACGCTAAATCATAGTGATAATCGACAGATGTGAATTAAAATCGCCTCTTTTAGCGTCTGTGTGAAATGTATTATCTACTATCGGGCTGTGTAGCCGGGGGTGAGGTTGCACATAGCCCGTTTTGGGTGTTGGGCGTCAGTGCGTAGCTTATATCACACATAGCATGATGGTTGTTATCACTTAGCGAGGTGGAGGATGTTAACGTCGTTGCGATGGTTTGAGTCCATCCGACGGAACCAACATTAAGGGCCTGGACTGTGCGATTAGGCCCATTTCCTACCCCCCATCCCGGTCACATACTATACATTCAGGGGTCGCTGCCATAGATTCTTAAAGGGCCCCTTTAGTGCAGACACAGCAGTGTTTACTTCATCATCAGAGCTCCCAAACAAGTGTTGCACATTTCATTTCATCTTGAAGCCTTTGATCCTGTTCTGTTGCGCTTCAGACTCAAATGTTACATATGGGACTACAAATGAAGAATAAAGTACCAAAATATGCGCAAAGCAGTGCAATTTGCTACATTTGGCTGGGCCAAAATAGCCTCCTGCTTCATGTAAATGCATGCAAGCATCAAATTCATAGTGTATGAAACATGAAACGAGGTCTGCATGATGAGCACTCTCATTATATACTAATTACTTATTACAGTGTAGGCGTCTGATGACATATTTTTGGAGTGTAGCCTTGCTCAATTAAAAGTGCCAATGTCATACTGTGAAATACTCCATTGCAGGACAAATATGAGCTTAAAGTAGAAAAATGCAAGTGTTATAAGCTCTGTCAGCATTACATTGGTTAAATTCTACCTCATATTTATTGCTGTAGGAGCATTTTCGTGCATTTGAATATAGTTTCAGGGCAGTAGAACTAGTTTTACTGATTAAATGTAGATTAGTGTGGTTTAACTTACTGCACAAAAACTGTTTTGTGCTTTATAAGCGCTTTGTAAGCTTTTACATCATAATCTGCAGAGTAGTATAATAAATATAAGTGCCGTGTAGTGAAAAGGATGGTGTTTTCACCTGAAATAGTGGTGTGGAAGTACACAGTGTCCAAAAACCAGAAACACTTGAATCATAAAATGTTATTGAAATACAGCAGGGCTGCGGAAATAACGTAGAGAGTGCTTATGGGTTTGTTGACTCCTCCTGTTGTGTTAAAGGATGTAAAACAGAGCGCTGCGCTGAAGCTGGATGTGCAACTAACAATTAAAAACTGTTATATTTGTTGTCATTTTTGGGTTGTGCTTTGGGGTTGTGGTGTTGTTGCCTAATATGTATAAAGAGCTGTGCAAAAGCCTTCTTTATATTTTGCTTCTGAGGAATCAGACTTTCTTGTAATTTTTTAAAGCAATCTTGAGCAATAATTCTCCAGCTTTCTGAAGGTCTTTCAAAGCTTTTCTTTTCACATTGGCTCATTTTTCACTCATTTTCAGTCCAGTCCTTGTAGCTGACCATTTCCAGGGATGTGGGTATTTTTTTGTTGATCCATTTAACACTGACCTATGAATCATGAATCAAGCACAAAAAAGACCCCCAACTCAAGGAATGAATCAGTGCTGTGTTTAAGAGACAATTTAACAAACACCCAATTTTGAACTATATCTTTAGGCACTTTGTTACTAGGAGCCTGTCACAAAACTAGTAATTTACTCTCATTTCTTCAGTTGAATATCTAAAAAATGCCAAAGATAACGCAATCACTTGCACCAGCAAGTTGATTCCCAAAGACGTGGCATACTTCTGCATGGTGCGCTGGACAAGTAACTGGACGAGTAGAGGACAAAAGAAGTGACACAGCAGACCAACCGTATCTAAAAGTCATGTTCTAAAGAAACAGGAAAAAAATCCAGCAAATTCCTGACACAGGACCCGAGAAATGCATCTGACCCTTGAGTTGATGGTCTCAGTGGAAGAGTGGCTATCAAGAAGCCATTCTTAAGGAAGGGAAACAGGGAGAAAAGGCTGGGGTATGCCAAACTACACAAGCTGCACTGAAAATCGGTGGCAACAGGTCTGATGGAGCGATGAATCCAATTTGAGTCGTCGTTAATGGATATGGAGCAGGTCAGGAGAGTGACAGTGAGTCTCTACAGCCATCTGTAAATCATGGTGGAGGCTCTGTCATGGTTTGAGGCTGCATTTTAGCCAGTGGTGTTTGAGAGCTTGTCAAAATCGATGGGATTGTGAACACAAGAATGTACGATCGGATTTTGATCCATGATGCAATACCATCTGGAAAGTGTCTGATTGACAGCAGCTTCATTTTTTCAGCATGACAGTGATCCCAAGCACACTGCCAATGCAGTAAAATCACACCTGGATAGAAAATCAGTCATGGATTGGCCTCCCTTGAGCCTGGACGTCAACATTATTGAAGCAGTGTGGGATCGTCTTGACAGAGAACAGAATAAAAGGCAGAAACATCCAAAGAAGAGCTTTGAATGTCCTTCAAGAAGCCTGGACAACTATTCCTGCTTAAAGAAAGAGAGCTCAGGCTATGCTGAAAAATGAAGGTGATCATACAAAATATTGAGTTTCAAACTCATTAGAATTGATCAAACTCTGTTTTTTCTTGTATGTTTGCAGATGTTTCAGTAAATCTCTGCACCTTATTCCAGTTTTCCTAAAAAATATAAAGAAATGAGGGCTGGCTCAAGAACTTTGCATAGTGCTGCACATGTGAAACTTATGATTATTATTTTTTTTCTTGATCACTCGTGTGGTATGTAAGATGTTATTAATATATAAGTAAATATCAAAAGTGAAGAAAGTCCATCATGTTTAGGTGAAATCTTTATAAAGTGCCATATATTTGTGTGAAGTTTCAGGAGTTTTGCATGTTTCTGTGTGTGGACATCCACAACCCATCTTCTTCTGTTTGAATATTTTACACGCTTAAAGCTCAAAGACACATTATGCAAACCAACACCGCACTACTGAAGCTTCATATTTTTAGTGCTGAATCAATATTTCAGGCAGATTTTTTTTTTACTTTTTACTGCATTAAATTCTTACTCTGATTTGAAAATAATACAAAAAAATTGGTTCTGCCCAGTCATATTTAACGCTCTTTTGGAATACTTTTCCTGAGGATTTGAAACCGCGGATCTCTCAAGGAATCGTCTCAGCTGCTCAAAGCAAATTTTGAAATAAATTAGTTTGAGATTAATGTGTGAAGTGAGGAGTGAAATGCTTTCTCTGTTTGATTTGTGATGGTTTGGATTTGCCTGTGTTTACCTTTTGATTACCAGTCCAGTCTTCAAATCTGATCATGCAGGAAACAGCGTAAAAATAAGGCAACACTGAACACAGTACTTTGTACCGGTTTTGTTTTTTTTAACCGTAATTGTGCATAACAGACTTATTCCTGTCTCTCTTTTTGGCAGCAGCCAGCCAAATTTAGGAGAAAGATTACCTAAAAGCCCCCCGCACTCATACTGAACATTTACCCTAAAAAGTTAGGAGAAAAAAGCCTCAATAGTTTCCTTTGAGAAAAACCTGAAGAAATCCTAACTGAATTTACGATAACTTTGTAGAAGATCATTAAACCTGAGATCACGCTTTCAAGTTAAGACCTGTAGTCGAAAAGACTTCAAAAGAAGTGCTGTGCTGCGCGTCTTCCTGCATTGTAGGCATGTACCGGTGTCACGTGTGTGAACTTTTATATTTAGTCTGGATTGGATGGTCTTTTAGCACTCACTTACATCCACAGCATCGGGTTTCATGCTTCATGCTCCCAAAGTGCTGAAGACTCTCGCAGCTCACTGGGTGTCCTCAGCCCCTTGAGGGCGGAGAGGACGCTGGCACCAAATTCAGAGAACTGCTTCCACGTGAGGCCTCGGTTTCACCGTCAGCTGCTTGTCGTGGCAAATAATGTCTTAAGTGGGAAGAAGAACTGTGTCGCCATATTTCAGACACGCACTCAGACACACATGTGTACATACTGGGCTGGGAATGCAGAGCAGGTGGCAGAATCTGTATGGTGTCCTCGCCAGCATATTTTGTCATTGCACCTTCTGTTTCTTTACAAGGCCAGGGGAGGTGGAGGGGGAGCAGGGTGACCTGTTTTAAACTCTGTGCTGGAACCGGGGTGGTCAGCCGGGCATTGAATTTCAAACAAAACGCCTGGGGGTGGCACGGGGTGGGGGAAGCTCCGTGGAGGAGGAGGCAGAGGTGTCTGAAGCTGTTTGAAATTCAGCAGCAGAAGTGAAGTCTAGATGATTTGCCCCTGCTCTCCGGGCTTGATTTCCCAGTTGACTTTAAAATTAGCACTTTAGCAGTGACAAGATGATCATTTATTGGTATGCAGCGGCAGCAGCTCCTTTGAGGAGAGGCATTTTGTCGCTGATGGTGTAGGCCATAAACAGTGAGTATATCGTCATCAAGAGGACTGCTCCCCGAAATGACAGTCTGCTCTGACTATTAGATTCACTGTTAATAGAAACAGTACCTATCATTACTAAAGAATCCAATCATCAGCCTGCAGCCCTTCAGTTCAGCTGCGCAGGAGCTGAAAAAAACAGCTCGCTTATGTTAAGTTGCATCACATCAATTTAGCCGACACTTTTTCTACAAAGGAGTTGAAGGATATGGCAGTATAATAGCAGATCTGTCGCATTTTATCGTAGTGTTTATACTTTTGTGTCTGTCGAGCCTCTTAAAAACGCAACTTTCTTTCTCTTCTTGTCAAATTGCATACGTCTTTCTTTAAATCACATTATGTTATTTGAGTACTTTCAGTGTGCTCGGGCTGTCCAGTATAGATTTAGATAGAGAGCAAAAATAATACATTTTATGAAACAGAAATGGTCTCTCGACTGTATTGGCTTTCTCTGGGTAATGTTGCAAATCACTGACCACAACTGCTTTATGGCGTTATTGGGTTTCAAAATGATTTTTGTGTCAATGAAGTGATGATGTGCATTTCTTTGTCATTTATTTAATTTGAAGCCTCCACCTATAAAGTATCCAAAAACAGTTCCTCAACAGAAATGTAATTACATCGATTGTAATTACATTATAGAGGCAGGCGAGTCGATCACTTTTTGCTGAGGAGCCAAAGTCTCTCAATTTTGGTGTGTTCAGTTCAAGTCCATAAGGATGGCAGACAGCTGTGCGTCTCTCTCAGAAAGGTGCCTGCAAATAATATATTATCCTTGTTCTTAAGTCTCTTCCTGTTAAAAAAAGCGGAGTTCTTCCTCCCCGCTTTTCCCAAGTGCTTGCTCATAATGCGTCATTTCATCATTGGGGCTCTTTCTCTAACACTGCTGGTTATTTGCCTTATAATATATAGAGCCTTGAGGCAACTACTGCTGTGAACTCAAGCTATTTAAAAAAACTGAATTGAAAATGAATGATTCTCATTAACTGACCTTCCTTCATCTGCACCCATAATTGTGAATATGTGCAAAGACCTGCAGAGAAATAATTTAGTCCTTATGAACGTCCTGTAGTTACATGATACACCTTACGTGCAGAGCAGAATATCTGTTATCCATGTACAGCTACAGCAACAGCAGAAGAGAGATAAGAGTCCAGGTGCACAGCGATTCAAATAATTATAAATATATATGTGTGGGTTCAGTATGACAGTACACTGCGTTGACTTTCTCTTCACACATTCCTACTAACAATTCACCCATTTTCAAAAATCTTGTCTATGTAAAGGAGACCCTTTCTTCATGTAAAGCCATATTCCCCATGTTTCCCCATATTTTCTGACATATTAATGTTTCAAACAATGGATGAATCATTCATGCAAATTATTTTTACAGCCTCATACCAGTAATTTCAAGACATAGTCGTAGCCCTTTAGTTCAGGTCTTTTATCTCTCTGTAGGGCGTAGCTGACCTCATTGTCCGTGTGTGCCATAATGCTGATAGCATGTGAGCATTTTTGCATGACCAACAATCAACTTGAGCCATTTTATTCTGCAGTTGTATTGATGTTCTGAAGTTAGAGGTCAAAAGGGCACCTAAAGTTTGTTGAACAACTGCAAACATACAATTCAGAACAATGCAGCTCAGTCAAAGCTCAGGCTGGCTATTAGTCATGATGAAAGACCTTTGTCCAGTCATTGTGTGCGCACCCTGCCAAGGGGGCAAAGTGTAAATGTTGTTAACGCTGCCATTAACCTGCAGAGGCTTTTCTGAATTTACCGGCAGCCCCGCTTTCTGTGTTGTTGTTAATCATTTCTGTTTCACTTCTGCATCAGTGACTAATAGCTGAGAGGGAGCCGCAGAGAGCTGAGGGTATTGCTCTCATTAGTTTTAAAGGTTTCAGGCTGCACAGAGACATTTTGTACAGGCTGCTCCCCCTCAAGTCAGAGGGGCTTGGCAGCAGGATGGCGAACAGCCTCCTCTTGGAAGAAAGGAGGTTAGGATGATGAGTTGGCCCTCACTGGAGTCAGCTCATCAGCAGCCGTTCCACACCCCGCTCTCTTTCTGATGCCAACAAGACATACCCAGCTGAGACACACGCCGCTTCAGCTGCCTCGTACAACACGCTCTTTTATCCGTAGCCTTCATTTGAAATGCTAAGAGAGGCGCAACAGGAGGAAGCGTCTCGCCTCGGATCAAAGAGCTTCTTTGATTTGTCCTCTTTCCTTTTCTCTCTTCCTCTGTGCGTGTGTTTGTGTGTGTGTGTGTGTTTGCGTGTGTGTGTGCGTGCGTGCACGTGCAAGCACAGGCATAAAGCAGGTGATCGCCATCCTGTACTCCAGATAAATTTGTGTCTTCGGTCTCCCGTCTCCTCCTCCCTACTCTAATTGCGCTCCTTTCTTGTTCTGACATTGATCCTCTTCCTCCTCCTCCTCCTCATCCTCCCCTTCGCCATGATGCTAAAACACAACTTTTTGTAAACTGTAATATCGCAGAGGTGCAGCAATAAAGGCCTGTTTTGCACTTTCATTCTGTTCTCTGTGCTCTCCGTTTAACGTCTGTGTCTCTCAACCTCCACCCTTTAGATAACAGGAGCTATCCTGCTGGCGGTGGGAGTATGGGGGAAGCTGATGCTGGGCCCGTACATCTCTCTGATAGCCGACAACTCCACCAACGCCCCGTATGTTCTCATTGGCACCGGAACGGTCATCATTGTTTTTGGCCTGTTTGGATGCTTCGCCACCTGCAGAGGAAGCCCATGGATGCTAAAGCTGGTGAGAGGCTGTTGGAGGAAGGGTGGGGGTGTTATGTTGCAGTGAATGGTGTAGATGCTGATTAATTAGCTTCAGGTCACATTATACAGGGAATAATGGTTGACCGCTATCCCACAGAGGAGTTGCTTCAGGGCACTTTGTTCCATTAATGACGATCAAGAAAGCGTGTTGCAGTGTGTGTGTGTGTGTGTGTGTGTGTGTGTGTGTGTGTTTGTTGCGTAGCACCATAAAACCATAGGCAAATGATATTCATCTAAAGCTGAGGGTTTGCACGCTAACTATGCAAATTTCTGTCTTCCTTCTCTTCCCTCTCTGCAGTATGCCATGTTTCTGTCACTTGTCTTCCTTGCTGAGTTAGTGGCTGGCATCTCTGGGTTTGTGTTTCGCCATGAGGTCAGTACGCAAATCACCATGTAACAATTTTTTTTTTAACACTGAAGCTTAGTAACCTGCCTTATTCTGTTAATACTTGTGTTTATGGTTCTTCTGTGCTTCAGATAAAGGGAACCTTCCACAGAACATACACCGATGCGGTGAAGCACTATAATGCTGAGGATGAGGCGAGCCTTGCTGTGGATAACTTGCAGCACAGGGTAAGCCCCCGACATCAGAATTCACTAAATGACTCACCATCAATTTAAAATGTTAGTTTTCTCCATCGCCAGCACTACCACCGATGGTGTCTACAGACGCTTGTGATGGTGGAGCAACGATTAATGGTGATTCTGGAGTTCTTGGGGTAGGGCAGAGCTACTCGTGAGACCCACAGGCAGTGGAGCTAAACAGGGTGGAGGAGGCTTGCATCGACTTGACACTGCAATGACAGCTGACGGCAGCAGGGGAAAGAACAGCTTTAAAAAAAATTCTGACAGCAGCAAAATGATCGCACATAGGGACTGTGGCAAAATCAGATTGATTTAACTGTGGAAAGAACACCCTCTGTCAGCTGATGTGATGAGTTTGGAGCAGGAAAAGAGAGGGGGGGGGGAGTGAGAGGATATAAAAAAATGTAAGCATAAGATAATAATCCTGAATGAACAGCTGATAAACATCCCTAACCTTGTTCGCTGACTCCTTATGCCCCCTCAATGGGCTCAACCCCGCAGTTAAAGAAACATTTCCTTAGGCTATTAAAAATGGGCTTCGCTGCCATATACTGCTCAAGTGTGTCAGTCTGATGCAGGAACAAATGCCAAATTCACTCCTCTTTAAGCAACATTTGCAAAAACCTGCGCGACCTAGCTGTTGTGGGAAGTTGTTGAGCTTTTCAAAAATGAAAGTTTCTTTTTGACACAGCAGGAATGAGTCAGTCGAGACGGGTTTATTGACAGATTTATCAGTGAATTCTGATCTTTCCCTGTTTCGGTCTCTCTTCAGCTCCGTTGCTGTGGAGTTTATAACTACACCAGTTGGTTAGACAGCGTGTATTATCCGTCCAATGGCATTCCTGCCAGCTGCTGCTTCAACTCTTCTGACTGCAACCCACAAGACCTTCGCAATGCGACTGTAGCCCCGAGCAAGGTGTACCACCAGGTCAGTCACGTTCTGGTTTCCTCCTCCTCATCTGTCTGCTACCAGATAGTCGAGAACTCTCATCAGTTAAAAGTAGCTGTATTTCCATCAGATGCCCTCACGTGCCTTTTTAAAATCCCTGCCTTTTCCGTATACTAACGCCTGCTTCAGATACGCTCCCACATACCCTTCTTGCCTCTGATTTGCTCATATAACATGTCCATGTACCCTCTGCGGACTAACCTGCCCCCTGTGTTTCAGGGCTGCTTTGAGTTGGTCACTTCTTTCATGGAAACCAACATGGCCATTATTGCAGGAGTGACGTTTGGGATCGCGTTCTCACAGGTAGGAGTTCATCTTTTTTGCAGGCGATGGCGTGCGCGTCTAGCTTATGGCGTGTAAATGAATCATTAACGCGCTGATTTTTCTGTCTGTCTTTCAGCTGATTGGCATGTTGTTGGCCTGCTGTCTGTCCAGGATCATCACAGCCAATCAGTATGAGATGGTGTAGCTGATGTGGCATGGCAGGTGAGAGCCATTTTAAAGCGAGGAATACCTCTCCAAATAAATTTTTTTAAAAAGTTCTTCCTCGTTCTACATCGTGAGCTCTTCTTTGTCTTTCAGGGGGGGTGAAGAGAATCAGAGACGAAGAGTTTTGACGCACGACCAGAGTAAATTCCCGAAACACTATCCGACGTCTGAATTGGAATTTACTTCCCTCCGTCTCTCTGCCTGTGATCTTAATGTAATATCTTAATGTATCTTACTGTAAAGCACCATTCCATGACCCACTGCAGTTGCACCACGGCTTTCTATACCACACGTTCCATCGCGGCTTGATGTAGAAGTTGCTCATTAGCGCGTATCTCAAATTAGTGCGGCCCACGGCAAGCAGCTAGACCAGAGTTGTCTGAGTGGACAGCAGTGTTGGTCTCAGGTAGATGAGTGGCCTCAAACTTCTCAGTTGGTTGCAGCATGCATTAGAAGAGCACTGCACATGTTTGTACAGAATTACTTTACTAAAGCTTGAACGTAATCCTTTACTAGATAGGTTCAGTTTTGCATTTGACTTTGCTGTCGCTCATCCTTGTATATTCCTTTAGTTGTGGCACTTTGTGAACTGATTATGTGTGCTAAGGGCAATATTTTAAGCTTATATGAAAATAAGGAAGCTGATACAGAACGGGAAAGAGGTGACTTCATGTAGAGTATTTTTTAACCTTAAGACAAAACTTGATATATTTTTTTTGTCCAAAATAATGTATTTAGGTCAATTTAAAATTTAATGACATAGGTTTATAATCATTTTAAAGCTTTAGTCTGGGATTAAAATAAAATAACACAAATGCCAAACATAAACCTTATTCAGATTCAAATAATAGCCAACTTTACATAATTATACAATCTATAATTAGTTTTATGGCGGAATTCATCCAGCAAGTCATACTTTTTGAGGCCAGTCTGAAGGCCTGGTCTCACCAACTGTTAGTTAACATATTAGTGTAGATGCTTCCCGAGCAATCCACTAAAGCAGTTTCTTCAAAACAGATTGAATACTGCCTGATAACTGGATCCAA
>VUQK01017984.1:0-10304 GCA_015106715.1 Bujurquina vittata | reverse complement strand
TTAACTAGTATTTTTTGCCTATTTGCTTTGTGTGGGGGGGGGGGGTACAAAGAGAGAAGACTAAGAAACTGCTGACAAACCAAGACACACACACACACACACACACACACTGTCTGAGCTACACTTAACTCATGACACAAATCTATAAAAAGTAGTCCAAATGTTATCAAACTGTTTGCAATGTGTTCCATAATTTCAGCTGCTGGCAAGAAGCCTCACAATAAGGTGACTAAATGTTTTCATTCACTGAAATGACTCATGTCATGTCATTTCACATGGGCCAAATTTCTTCCATATTAGGACCAGCCGAGACAAATGTCAGGAAAAAAAAATGAATGAAAAGTGTTAAAGAGCAAATGACTTGTAGAGATTCTAGTAAGATTCACTAATGCAAAAGTACGGCAGCTTGGATTAAACCAAGGATTTAAAAGCTTTCAGTAAGTTCACTCATGATCAAAAACTACAGAAACCACTTTAAACTAAGTTGATTTTATTATGTACAAATACCTGAATCTCATCCGGGCCTGCATGGGTTAATGCATTCTGAAAGTCTGATGACACGATCATCTGCTAGACTACTTCTTAGCAAAACACAGTTATATCCTCTAGGGTTCGATCATAAATATGAAAAAGTGTCTGTTCACATGCTTCCTCATGAGAGAAATCCTTTATGGAGTAAAAAAAAAAGCACACAAATTACATGAGAAGGTTTCAAAGCTGCAAAGCAAAGCTGAGCAGTGCTGTTCTCACTCTATTTTCACCACCTTTTTAAATATCAGAAACATTTTTATTAAGTGAGCTGCTTTCAAATATTAGCTTACTTGTTTCTGCATAAATAGACACAGTTCACTTTTGCAACTTTGTTCTCTGAAAACTGAAATGCATTTAATAGAATGGAATGCTTTTTGACTTCTGCATTATTGATTGTTAAATTAGATCATTAATTCCATCGTCCATGACGGCTTCACTTAATGATGCCAGCTTAGTGATAAACTTATTTTTAATTCTCTTCGTATTACCTTAATTATATTAACAGGTTGTTACACATCTTAAAGCAAACTTCAGGCTAACTGTCTTTTAAATTTAAGAGGACAGTGTCAGAAATGATCACCTGGGTTTAACTTAAAGAGCCCAACTTGTCAAATCTGAGCTGATCTTCTGCCTTTAGAGAATCTGAAGCCCACTCTGTGTTTTGCCGCACAAATACTGACCAACTGGACGTCCAATTGCTTATTTCACAGCTTTGTCTGTTTCCGGGAATGTTTGCCTGGAACTTCGGGGCTATGCTTGGAGATAACAAACAGAAGTCTGCAAAGAGGGTTTTCTTAATCGCAGATTTCCACTATCAGAGAGCTGATGGTGAGAAACACACTAAGTGGGGATTTCAGGTTTTTTAACCCTTGACTTTAAAACTCTGTAGTATTTACATAGAACATGGTTTCATAACACACTGCAGAGTTCATATGCAAGCATGTATAAGTGCTTAGTAATGCATTTGTGAGCAATTAGAACTCCTCCTGTGGACACACTGAAGTGCAGTGTGATGTAAGCACATGATATAAAGAAATACTGAATAAAGATATAGTATAAATATGGCCTATTTTCTGCAAGTGCACCCTAACTGAAACTGAAACTTTCCTCATCTCCTCACAACTCGACATGCAGACTGCCCCGCGCAGTCTAATATATCAGCTCATTCTTAAGCTGCAATACATTTTTGCAAGAAGCATCATGCAATGTAACACCCTCCATACTCTCATATGTCATACATGAAATGATCATCATTGTTACACACATGGCTGCCTGCAGGCATGGCTTGACAAAGCTGAGTTAATGGGAAAGGAATTGAATGAACGGCAGCAGGATTTATAATCCCGGACCTACAGGTTTGGGCCTCATCTACTAACCATCAACAGCAAAGGCCCTCTCAAGTGCGGTTTTCACTCACGACCCTGAGATGAGCTGAACCTTTGCTTCATTCAACGCGTCCCACCGTGCAGCGCTACCGTACCTTGACGCTGGTGTGGCTCGTCTGCGTCTCGGCCTCGATGCGGATGTGTCCGCCGCTGTTCTCCTTGCGATCCCGGCACGAGTTATTGCGCGAGTGGCGACTCTGGTAGGTGATGACGGAAGGGATGGTCTCGGCCGCATCGGTCTTGATGAAGAGCCCGTGTAGCGTGGCTGCGGTGCCCTGGGAGATGGTGGTGGTCTGGTGGGGGGAGTTGGATTCGTCTGAGTCTCGGCAGTAGATCACCCCGCTCTGAGAGACGTGGATACTGGGAGCGCAGCCCATACCTCAGCGACGCGCCTCCGGAGTCAGATCCCAGATAATAAACACCGACTCTTGGGTACCACCTTCCTGTCGTCCACAGCTGCCTGCACACAGGCTGCTGTTTTTTCCGGGCATCGGCTGCGGGATCGAATCGCTCTCTCCTCCACACACCTCCGTGCGAGAACATCAAGGGAGGGAAAACGTGAGGTGTGGATAATTATTTAATGCATGCGACCTATGAATTCGGCTTGTCCCCAACCTCCGCTTATTGACGGATTTTGGATTTCCATTTCATATTGAGGACAAAATGTGTTTCAGGCTATAGTCTAAACCTTCCGGATGACCCGTTCTCCCCGCCAGCGCTTCCATCAACTGACCCGGACTAATGAATAAAATGAATAGATGGTCTAAACCACCTGGCGGCTCTTCATCACATCCGGCTTTGTTTCTCCGCTCATCCTCAGTGACATGGTCGCATTTTCGGCCTGTGATGAGCAGGCTGCATGAAATCTCTTCTATCTCTCTACTTTAGTCATTCCGCTTGCTGATCATTGGCTGCGGTCCATCTCCCTCTCCTTCTTTCTGCTTCCTAGGCTCTCTCTCTCTCTCTCTCCTCCCTCGATCTCCATCACAGCAGCACTGTATGATTTTGAATCTCCAGAATTAAAACTCCCAAGAGGCCACGCTCTGACTCCAGGGGACCTTTTAAACCTCACCTTGCCGAATTACGCATAATGCTATCACAGTAATGGGGACTTCGTGAAACACCATTTACTGTCCACACCACCTCCAAACTTCCCTTTGGGCACAAGGTTCATTTAGAAAACAGGGTTTTATGCTTTACCTCAGTTCAGGTGCGTTGCTAGATATGGAGCTCTAACATGAAACTGGACTCCACTGTATGTTGCATTAAACTGCTTGTTTTGACATTTTCGATAAGAAAATAAGATCTATTATTTTCACTGAATAAAAATTCATTCACTGCTAAACGTGGGAGTTTGATAGAAATCAGGTTTTAATGGACCAGTGATGCAGATGGGTGTAATTTTAAATCCTTCTGGTCAGTTCTACATATATGTAGACGTACACGTAGGCACTAGGGAACAGGAAGTGAAGAATAGATTATTGTTACTATGCAACATAAATTAATCTCTGGCACAATTCTACTGAAAAATCACAAATAACAGCCAAAAATAGTATCTGCATCAGTCAAAAGTCACAGTCCATACAGACAAGGACCAATAAGCATTATTCTAAATTAAAATAAGCTTACTGTATGTCATGGCATCTTTTAAAAATGCTCACAGTTGAGGGAAGATGTTTTGTATACCCTGAAGAGGTTTCGATAACACCGGCCTGATAGTAATAGCTGAAAGGACTGATGGAGGGGGTGAGAGGGGTCCTGTATGATCACACTGGCCTTCCATGTAACGGACCTGACGCATAACTCAGACAGTGGAGTTTGAACTAAACCTGTTATCTTAGTGGCCTCTCTAATAATCTGAGAGAATTTGATCTTTTGCATAGCAGTGAGGTCCAAATGGATTCAATGAGGGATTTGCACACCATTAAAACTCCTGCGCTTCCTCACTGGCTCCAGTCATTGGTGAGTTTCCTTTTATATACTGAGTCAGAAAGTTTTAAGAAAGATGGAGAGATGTCTATATCCATTTCCAGATATTTGAATGAGTCAACCTGCTCCGTCAGCTTCTCTTCCACTCTGAAGGGATCAAGGAGAGGCTGGGCTGAATCAGCCTGCCCCCCACAACACAGCTCCTTGCTCTTGTTTATATTGAGCTTTAAGGAGTTTTCCTGATCCTGCTCACATATTGCTGGTATCCCATCAGTGAGTTCATGTCAATAACGTGGGCCACCAGGGCCATTTAATTTGCAGGTATATGCACACTTGCAGCACTTCCCTGATGAGTTTATGCTCTCAGTCATTTATTTCAAGTCACAGCTAGTCCATGAGTTAAATTTTGATCATTCTGACTGCCGAAAAAGAGGATTACCCGTGATGTGACGAACAAGTTGTTAGCCAATGAGCATGTGGTTTCACAGTCAGATCCACCCCTCGACAACACCACAGGATGTTTGAGGAAAGATCCTGTGGTGTTGTCTACAGCACATCATTTAATAAATACTATAAGTGCTTGATATTTAGTTCATGCTCAGTCCCTCAACCTCACTGTGATGTTATGTGAGTGATGTGATGAACGTATACAGTCAACTGGATATCTTTGATTCACTTTTGCTTGTTTTTTTCCACATTAGCAGTTAGGGACTGAGAGCACTGTGTGATACATTTTGACTGGTCTATTAATCCAAAAATTGTTTTAGTTAGTAGATACTCGCAGATACCGTCTACTAACTAAAACAGTATGCGTGTGGTCAATCATATTAATATGTGTGCTACAGAATAAATAAATAGCATAAATAAGCATAATAAAACTCATAGGGGCCCAGCGGGAGCATGTTATGGTGTAATCTTGCTGACAAATTGATCAATTCCAGGGTGACAAAACAAGCAAACTGGGGTCTGTGAAACTGTGATGCACATTAAAAACAATTTGTGAAGTAAATAATGAATGACTGAATAAAAAAAACCCTTAAAGTTAAAATAATTGTTAGTGGTGGCCTTATTTTGACTAACCCTGCAATATCATCTGTCACATTTTGCCAGTATAATAAGACATAACCAACCCTTTATTCTTTAAAGCACTTAAATGATGACTATTCTAGATTTAAGTTCCAAAATAGCTACAAAGAAATAAAATCTAAATTCTTATATAATGTTAAACAATTAATTGCTGGCATATTTCATTGATGGAGGGGTTAGTGTTAAAACCTTTTGAAAGTATGCCCGCTGGTAGTACAGGAATTCACATCACTGTATGAATTCAGGAAAACAAACTCTTGATATGGTCGCAGGTTTTCTATCATTAAAATAATGCGTCTCTGCAAACATACAAAGTCACAATTTTCCACACAAGAACATGTTTTTTTTTTTATTAACCATGTAACTTGCTTATAGGAAGATTTATTGCTCCATGAAACCCCTCAGCAGTATTTAAAAAATGCAATGAGCTCCCACAGCTGCAACATTCAAAAGCCATACACACACTGTATAGGCTCAGTAACAAACAATACAGTGTTACATTCAGGTACAATTCTTTATCAGCTGCAACAGTGTAGTACTGTTTCACCATGTGAGTCTGTGTGTGTGGGTGTGTGATCATGACAGAGGCAATTTTGAGTACTTGCGTGTCTGTGGATTTGTCGGTGCAAATAGCTTCAATGAACTTCAAGACACGGTCGTAAGTACTTGAGAATAAAAAAAGTTAAGTTTAAAGGTGTGTGCCATCTGGTCCAGGAGCACCAAGTAAAGGGTGCCAAAATTGGAGGCTAAGATTAAAACAGCAAACACTGAGCTGCAGTTTGCTGTTTTAATCTACTGTGTGGTGCCAAGCATGCGTGTAGTCCAAGAACTCATTGATGCCGCTGCTGTAATGCCATCACAAGAGGGTCTCTGCTTTAAGGATCTAAATAAATAATAAATATAAAGATACACAAACCGATATATTTCCTCCACCACTGTTTTTCAATACAAGCTGTCCATTTACTTGCGTCTAAGAGCGCTGTACCTACAGTGAAACCTTATTTTACCTGCTCAGCACCATGAAATAGCCCAGAGAGCGCCCTCTGGTGGTCGACCTCATCCATGTACAACTGGTGGCTCAAGTTGTAGATCAACAGAAAACAGTCAGGTGTACCGGATCAAATATCCGCGCACATGACGAGTTTATCACCGCAGCTCTATCTTGGCTTTATATCTTAGGGCAAAATACCCACTTTTCATCTGCTAGTCTGCCTGACGCCAACTACAAACTGTCTATATGAGCGATATTAATAAGGCCTTCTGACTTTGCTCAGAGTTGTACACAGTAAGTGTACAGCGCAAGAAATCAAATCGATAATTTAAATAAAAAAATAACACAACCCCCCCCCTTTCAATTATTTAAGAATACTGACATTATGTGTTGTCTATTTGCCAATGAGTACCAATAACTACAGAAATCAGTGCAATTTATAATGTTGGAATTTAGGTCTGTGCTGTTTGATCTTTTATTGGCTCCTTGATGGCTACTAGTCTAAAGCTATAAGCTTGCCAGTGCAGTGTGACAGCCAACATACAATTACTCAGTTAAAGCGCAAAAACAGGACTTGTATTTCCTTCGGTAAGCTCCTACCTTTCGTGGTCCATTGAGGGGACACGCCTCTGGTGACAGCGCGCTCATGTTTTAAAGCCAAATGTTTTGTCCTTCAGAATAAAATGCAGATATGGGGGGGAGGGGGGTTTAAGTAAGCACTGTTTCCACATGTGACACTGGATCCGCATGAAGAGCCGCCGCCTTGCGTGGAGCTCCACAGGTAGTGAGCGCCGGATGGCTGGTTGGACGCCGGCCTCTGAACTTCATAACCCGGTGTCCGTGTGGCCCTAGTGCCCTCGCAGTGGTGAGAAGCAATAAAGTGATATTTTGTGTGTGGCTTACGCAATTATGTAAAACTGCTCCACTTTCAGGGTACTTAAAAACCCAGTACAGCTGACAGTTATGGTACAGAAGTATGACATGCAATGGGTTGCCTTAGCGCACTGCAATTTGAAATACACATTTATGTTACTACAGTAATACTACCAGCGTACTAGTACTATTACTACTAAATTAACACTGCTAGGTAATTTACAAATTATACTATAAAGTGAGGATTTCCCACTAAAACATATAATATATGAGTAAATATGACAGATTATTATAGAATTAACCCTACAATACCCCCTACTCCAGGCCTCGAGAGCCCCTGTCCTGCAGGTTTTAGATGTGTCCCTGATCCAACACACCTGAATCAAATGGTTGAATTACCTCCTCAGTATGCAGTCAAGCTCTCCAGAGTCCTGCTAAAGACTTCTATATTTGACTCGGGTGTGTTGAAGCAGGGACACATGTAAAAACCTGCAGGACAGGGGCTCTCGAGGCCTGGAGTTGGGCACCCCTGCCCTACTCCCTCCACCTGGAACAAGCACCCAGCTGGACAAGCAGAACATGAATGGACAGGTAGAAATAAAAACAGCTGAATTTGTTCTGCTTGTGACATGAAGATACTTCTTTTATTCTGAATAGACTTTTCTTTCATGTACTTTTCTGTACCTCCGCAGTGTCTAACCTTGAGACGTCGCTACTGTGATACAATACATTTGAATACATTTATTTCAGCGGCTGTATGTGTTCTTCATGTAGACTCTATGGCTGTAGCTCCATTCATTTTTTTGACAGCTTTAAAGTGTTCTGCTTATCACCTCGTAAAATGTGCTCCAATAGATTAAACTACCAAAGTAGCTTTGACTCCAACTCCAGTCTCTATAATCGTGTGCACCAAGGCCTGCTCAAAGATTTACCAGATACTTCCTGTTCTTTCCCCTTTAATTGTGGTTCCTTTTGTAAGCATAGTTTTATTTCAGTAGTTTTGTTTTATCTCTTCATACCTGCAATAACTTCATAATAACAATCACAACCTTGATAGTAAGAAGCCTACTTTTACAGTGAGCTGTAGAGACTGTTGTTGAGACTCATTCAAACGAGCTGAAAGGTGCTGAAATTCTATATCAAACAGGACCTTCATAACTCACCCACACTTTTCTGTTTCATTCATCCACCAGCCGTAAGCAGAGAAACCCATACCAGACTGGTGACCTGTTGAGGGCGTACCCTTTACCTTCTCGCCCTGTGACAGGTGAGCATAGGCTCCAGCTACCATGACCCCTAAACTGGATAGACAGTTAATAAAATGGATGCTTTTTCATGATGGCTGCAGTGGACATAGGCACAAAAACTGCAAACAGAGGGAAACAACATGCAGCAAAGGTCTCCCTGATAGGGAGCAGAACTATTGAAAAGAGGGCCAAGAAGTTCTAATTGCTGTAAAATTGTTTCCCATTTGAAACTGAAAAAAGCTATTTAGTATATATCTGTTCTTTAGGCCTGCATCTGCACAGTATCCATATTAGGTTCGTTGAAATCTGTTGGCCTAAAGTTAAAAAAAATAAAAAGTGATGAGATGCTCATAACCTGCATGGTTTTCCTGTCTTGTTTGATTTTCTCGACTCTTGAGGGCTTTCACTAAAGAAGGTGTAGGTCATATAGAGCTGGGAATGTGGGGCTGGAGGAAAGGAAGGGCTGGGGTGCTTCTACAGAGAAGCTGCTGCTTCAGATTTTCATGTCACTGATGAACACGTGAACAAGGAGAGTTTCACAACACAGACGAGAAGCTTTACTTTCAGCTCTGGGGCATGACATTTGTATGACCCTGTAACATGCCCAGATATATCAATAAATACAATTTTGCTGCAATATTAACTGCTAAGGTGGTGACCCTGTAGCTCTGGAACTGCATGCAACTCTTTTGCCCATCCACTGGCACCCTTTGACAAAATGCTAGCATTGCTGTAATATGGTTATTACTTGGAGTTCCAGCCTGTTCACATGTTACTGTTTGCTTAATGTGAGCTTGTTCCATATTAGTCATTTATTTAATATAATGAAACTACTTCTCCAGCTTTGCTGGGATGGTAGTGAGATGAATCAGAGATTATCACAAAACTAACCGCGCACACTCTCTCATCAGTTAACCTAATAAGACTGTTTTCCAGAGCAAACCCACACGGGCACAGGGAGAACATCCAAAAATCACACAGAAAAGTCCCCACTGACCAGGAGGTGTGACCCAGAACCTTCTGACTGCAAGGCAACAGTGCTAACTGCTACCACCATGCTGAGAGAAAGCCCTTTTAGCTTGTTTTTAGGCTGGATATCAGAGGTCAGTTATCGCCCATCTCCTGACTTTGCCTCATTTTGTGATTCCACAACACTGTGTGCGATCAGAAGTTGAAGTTGGAGCTTTGTGACAGGCAGGGCCAGCTCACCCATCAAAAATTAAATTTTAAAATCCATGCAAACAGCGTTTCAACTAAAGGTCCAAACTCTGTAATTTTTTCTGCACTGCAAATTCACAGGAAACTTGCACCGGCAATGATCAGGAAAACATGTGAAAGCTCTGGTACAGGGTGCCAAACTGGGATGTGATTTCTTTGCAGACCCGTCATACAGCCAGCAGAGGGCATGAGAAGCACAGTAGTTGAGTTCCTATTACTGCAATATATCCTGAGTATTAAGTAATTTTTCTTCTGCTGTAATATGATTAGAAATTGTGAAGAATTGTGCTGAAAACAACACACACAGTAGAATATAATAACTATAAATGTCACTATATGTCAATTGATGTAAAGGGGAAAAAAAAGAATGACTTGTATCAATTGCTGTCTGCTTATAAATGAATAGGATGAGGAAAGACCTTTCTAGGAAGACACATGAGAGCTAAAGATGCTGAATATGCTCTCAGCCTGTTTACCAGGAAGCCGGATTTTAGTCTCTTCTGCCTAATGTGCAAGAATGTGTAGCTTAAACTGTTATGACATAAGCAGGCCTTTGTTTTTCCAAATCTGAATTATTCATGGCTGAACTGAATCCTTCACACACACACACACACACACACACACGCACACACACACACGCACACACACACACACACACACACACACACACACACACGCAAAAGCCTACTTCATCCATCAAAGTGTACAGAACATAAGCCAGTGTGTATGCAGGTGCGTGTGTGTCTGTGTGCATGTTACTGTGTTTGTGTCATGTTTGTCCAAATATGCATAAGTGCATACATACACACCTATTGTCTTTCACAAATCTTACAGTTCAATCATCATTTTTTTCTGTGAACGTGCCATAAAATTATTATCATTATTATTTAGTATTGCGGATGCAATAATACATGTGTCATTATAATCCCTCCAAAATAATCATGTTTTGTTCACTGTTTATTACGCTTGTGTCTTCTAAGTCTTTAGTCTCATTTTCTACCAACAGGATGACGTTAGCAACTGCCCCAAAGCTCAAAAGTTAAT
>VUQK01017983.1:0-12829 GCA_015106715.1 Bujurquina vittata | reverse complement strand
AAAAAGGAAATTATGGGACTGACCCACACAAAAAAAGAAAAAAAATGTTTCGTGGTCTTCCTGTTTTTTTTTTTTTTTAAACACATAAACACACTCAGTAACACAAACGCATGACCTCATATCAAATGGGAATGTGGTCATTGTTTAAGAAGATTTAAATGGAGTTTACACTAAAGCACATTCATGACACTTATTAATATAACTGCACGCACTAGTTACATTAAACAATTATTAGGAGCATTTACAAGTTCTGAAAATAAAAGTGGCTTCCTACTACTTAAAAAAGTACACTGATAAACCTGTTTGCTGAGCCATTATTGTATAAATAAAAAGGACAGAAGACAAATGTGTTTCCATTAACCACATATTCTTAAAACAAGAATTTATACACAGAGGCTACAATCGTTGCTTCTGTTGTCAAAGACATCCTGCTTTAGTCTTAAGGTGTCCTGCTACGCTCCGATGCAGCTTTCCTAACAATTGCCTGCGAATTAACACTTAAATCTTGCTGAGCCGTTGCTGAGTTCATAGCTGGTGAAGCAGCCATAAACTATCCAAAACTGCCTGATTTTGAAATATCGCTTTAATTAAATCGTGCCAAGCTGAAAATGCCTCTAATAAATAAAGTTAAAAAATAATTCTGCTAGAAACTCTAGAACTTATTTTTAAATGTCCCGCTATGATTGCATATAAAGTGAAATAGCTTCTACCATCATGGTGACATTTGTGTGTGTCTGTACAACCGATAAACCTCCTTTTGAGGTCTGTAAGTCTAAACTACACGTGGCAGGAATTCATATTTTGTTACACAGTAACTGCAGGCATGTACATACAGTACTAATGAGCAAAATCTGATTTGCATATGGCGATGCAAAGGCGCGTGTGCTGACAGAGACATATTTGCTAATTGATGCTCAAATTAGCAGAGCTGAATAAATTCACTAGGCAATATGGTTATGGTTAATATTGGGCTGTGATTATTAACAGTACTTCAGGAAGTTCATGTATTAGTGGTTGGTGCTTTAACAAATTTGGCCTGTTCTGTTCCAGCTTCAAAATTTTTCCAAAACCCATAAAGCTCTTTAAATGGTTCAGCTGAACTGCTATTATAGAATCTATGACCATTTTTCTTCCAGGTCACAATTAATGTCCATCTTCTCATCTACTTCTTCTCTCTTGTTTGTAATGTCTAGTAATGTGCTCTTCTGAACTTTACAGAGACCCAGGGCATGCTGGGAACAAGAAAAACAACAGAGAGGGATCAAGCAGGATTTCAGGCTAGCCTAGAGGGATAACATTTATCCCAAAAAATGTGAGGTCCCTCTACAGCACTTCTGAGTATAAAAAAAAGGCTGAATTTTGCTCCCTTACCGTCAATAGAAGAAAAAAATAAATAAAACAAGCATTTGTTAATATGATGTTGTTATTATAGCTGCCTGATGCTTTGGCAATGAAAACATGCCATGCCATTCAAGCAATCAGTTATTAAATCCTTATTTGTTTGTCGTGCATTTAATGAAGATCAAGTGTGCAAAAACACAAAGGAGGTGATGTACAGGCATACAGTGCATACCATCAGTCTGTAATTCATGTAGAAAGAGATGTCTGTGCTGTTCAAATACTCTTCTCCTTTGTCTCATTCTCTTTCACACATGCATGCAACGCATACACACACACACACACACACACACATCTGGAAGCAGAGCTAGCTCAAGGAGGAGGACTGAGGGAAGTGACATTTGAAACAATACGCTTTTGTTGTGCTGCTGCAACCACTGTCACATTACACTGATGTATGCACAAGCACAGGCATAAGTACGCACACAGACACAGTTTTTCTAAAGTTGACTTTTAAACAGTCACTGAAATGTCACCACACCCTCAAATCAGAATATCTGTAATCAGAGAGCAACAGGTGACAAAGATGTGAGATCACAGTGGCTGCAAAAGTTGCCTTACTGACATTTGTTTGCATAAATAAAACCTTAATGAAGCTGAATTTAAATCCTCCACACTATCACTTATTTCTTGCTTTCAGAGTTGGAAGTTTCAAGTATTAACAAGCCAACCACAAAGGTGAAGTTTTATACATGAAGATGTACTGTAGCTTTACATTTCTAGAAGCCAAATCACATTATACCAAGGCCAGCGATGCATCACAAAGATAGTCCATGAAATGCAAAAAGATTAACTCTGCTACTGGACATACTGCATCGTCTCATTGTGTAATATAAACCTTCTTCTGATAAGCACTTTAACTAAGTACAGTATATAAGTAAGCACACAAGACAAAAATAAACCTACAGCAAAAAAAAATAAAGATAAAAAAAATGACTCTGCAAGAGGCCCCCACCTGCAGGTGCTGGAATTGGTGTGAGTCTGCATGTGGCTTTGGAGGCCATGCTAGTGGTGCAGCAGTCGTGCAGCAGCAGGAATATTTAAATGTATGTGAGGATAAGATGCATGCAGCCACCGTGCAGAGCACGCAAACAAGAAAAAATTATCTCCCCACCAGTGTGATGCTGGTTCTGAGTCGTACCCAGGTCCATGCTCTTTGAGGCTTTGACATGCTGGATCTGTCGCTGGTTCTGGTTCTGGGTCGGAGACTGGGGCTGAGCCGGGCAAGAGATGTGAGAATTTTTCCTAAAACAAATTAAACAAATGTTCACATACAGACAAAACAAGCGCTCCTTTTATTTATTTATCTGTTTGTTTGTTTGTGGCACTTTTCTCAGGTCTGTACTTGTAGTTTTTCTTCTGAATCCTTTTATTGTTTTTGACCTGCATGCAGACAACTTTCAAACTCAGTGATAGCCGATCATTACGGCTAATAATCGGGCAGGATTAGTGTGCTAAAAGCTGAGCAATGATGTTACAATTAAGGGGTAAATACAGTGTACTGGAGTATAAATAATGTTTAATTTATTTGTGCATATTTACATGTAACAACTGAAAATAACAAATCTGAATATTTTTTTTCCTGGTCTTTTCTTGGTCTTTTGGTTTGATAGGTCCTTTCTTTAAAAGCATTGTACGACAGAAGAAGACTACTCTATGACACACCTTTCCTGGAGATAGGAGTTTTGATTGGAGTTGCTGAAATCAGTGTCATGTCCGTACAGTATCCCATCCTCTTCATCATCCATGTGAGAATAATTCCCATTGGTTACTAGAAAAAAGAAATCAAGCAATCTGATTAGACAAGAATAGCAATGATGATATGATGCAGCCTAAAAAATGACTTAACGGGCATCAGTTTAAATCATATATTAATAAATACATTTATGTTTCTAATGGTTTGTGAGACACAATTGTGACCTAAAAACCAGAAACCCAGCGAGTGCAAAGAAAAGAGAATTAAAGGGTGAGGACATTCAAGAGGTTTGTGAATAAATGTGAAGATGGAGGTCCAATATGGATCTAAACATATGGCAGCAACTTTCCAGACAGTTTGACCGGTGATTCTAAATAAAATGTAAATGTGGCAATGTGACTTTCTGAGGTAGTCCTGTGATGGACTGGCAACCTGTCCAGGATATGTGTGTGTAGATAGATAGATATAGATATATATAGATATATATAGATAGATATAGATAGATATAGATAGATCGATAGATAGATAGATAGGATAGATAGGATAGATAGATAAAATATTTGCACACTAGCTACAATAACAATGAAGAAACTGCTTAAAAACGGTTATTTAAATTCATCTAATGTTCATTCACAATTGATATTGAAGCTCAGTATATAACAGCTCAACAAAAGTACACTGTAAATAAAGTCATGTCTACACAGATTTGATAGATTTTCCTGTTATAAATGTTGTGCAGAGATATGTCAAATGTCTAAATAAATTTTCTTCCTGGGTCATTGTTGTGGACCTTTGTTTTTCCAGAACCAAATATATTGATCAAATATGATTATTATTCCCTATATTTAGGCAACAAATATGATCTTACTGAGCCATTTAAAAACTGCAGCAAAATAAGTAGCTGGAGATGCAAAGGAGGAATGCATGGCACTGAACAGGCCCATGACCACAGTTGCAGGCTGTGTCAATGTGACATGCATTAGTGCTTCCAGAAAGGAGCAGGTCAGGGTACGGCACGGGGTTTCAGAGAGCTTTATGGTTACACCGTACTAATGGCATACATTTAACGCAGAGGCACAAATCCTCTGTTAGCCTTGAATGTCTTGTTGGCATTCTGCTGTTTGTTAATGAGACAGAGATAATTAGGAATCGCTGGTGCACAATAATGTAGCAGCAGTACATCCAAGTAGTCTCCAAAATTTTAACAGCAGCTACCTGCACTGGTTTCCTAGTGAGCCTGCTATAAAGCAAAGTGTATAGTGGGGAAGTGAGTAAACAAATGTGCATTTCAAACACAGCCTTGCACTGAGCATAAGGCCGAAGCAGAGGGAGTGAATTATGGAGCATGAGTGTTTTGCAAAGTTTCTGCGGAAATCATGACATTGAATTCCACTTGAACTTCCAGCTCCATGTAACATATGTTTCCCAGTCACCTTTGAAGCCATTACAAGTGGATTATTTGATAATCAAAAAATGGGTGGAGGAACACTTTAAATAAACATGTTATTCTGTTCTATTGTTGTTATGAAGCGTTTCTCTAAATATAAAAAAAACACACATACATTAGAATGAACAAAACATTAGAAGATGGGTTCAAACAGGACTTGTGTAAAAGCTTCGCTGACAAAAAGTCTTAAGACTAAAATCTCAAGTAGGTGAAAGACGAGATGAAGAGGGAAACTGAGAGAAAGATAAGCAGTTGGATGAGGAATAGTAAAAGAAAGATAAACCACACAGCAGAAGTTGCTGCAGATGTATAGAAGTGATATGGCTGTGTCTGCTTGATAAACGAGCTTATGACAACTTGATACACAGACACACAATCCACTCAAGCATAATTTACATACAGTCATCACTTCTCAGAGTGCATAGCTGCCACACAGCACTTGCAGGAATTGCTGCACAGTCCTTGCTGAGTGTCCTTTATACGCTTGCATCTGCACACATCTGACTGAAAGCAGAGACGTTTGCAACTGGAGAGGAAAACGGCAGCATCTGAGGATATCACATCCTCTCATCTCCATCCCTCCCTCCCGCTCTCTTTCTACACTAATCACCTGCTTTATTTTTCTTCTGCTCCCTTTCTTGCAATCTGATATTTTGGCTGTCATTTATCTCTCCTTTCAGATCTCCCATAAATCATTTTATCTCCCACTCAGTTTTCAGCATTTTTTTCTCTCTCCTTCCTAAACTTCCTCCCTCCTCCTCACTGCCAGCACCTTAATCAGCTGAACTGTCAAAAACGCATTCTTGTTTCACCACACACACACACACACACACACACATCTGTTCTCTCTGACTCTATTTGAAGTGAAAAAGGCATTTGTTGTGTGGATGATAGATCAGTATCAGTTTGCTCCAATAGAGGATAGATGAGTCCTCTTCTTTTGCACTCAACGTTTCCTTCCTGTCATCTGCATTTGTCTACAGCTTGTCAGTCTAATCATCCCTACCTATCTCTCTCTTACCAGCCACGGGAACCAGTGTATTAATTTTACAAATACAGTACCAGTCAAAAGTTTGAATGCACTGGAGCACTCAAGGATTTCTCTTCAGCTGTACAATTTAATGCAGTTCATTCAGCTGGAATTGTTTAAACCTTGTCAAAAGATAATTGTTGGGAATTCTTGTCTGCTTAATGATCAGAGATCATCAGTTATGTTGGGTTAGCAACAGAAACAACTGTCTGCAGCTCCATCTGGCACGAGCCTAGAAGAGTAACCATTTGCTTTTCAACAGGACGATGTCCTAAAACAAAGAGAAAGGACAATGAAACAGCAAGAAGGCAGATGACCTGGCTTCTATAATCATCTAACCTGCATCAAAATAAGATGGTAACAGAGGAGTTGCTGCCAATAACCACTCGACACATGTTCCTACATACATGTGTTGAGTGGTTATTGTCACAGACTCTTTGAGATTGATGGAAAGGCATTCAAAAGCATTCAAGAATAGCTGGGAAAATATCAAGAGAGCTCAAAGTAGTAATTAAAGTTAAAAGCATGCTACTGACTACCAAAGGTTTATTATAGATCACTTATAACAACTTATAAATGAAAATTGTAACAAGAATGAGAAACTGTTGAATGAGTAGGAGTGGGAAACCTTTATGGACTGTCTGTTACATTTGTTTAAAACAAAGGACCTGTAATAATTATACTTTAAACTTTTGTTCTAAAGGTGGCAAAGATATAGTGAACCCACCCCCAAATGATTAACTAATTAACAGTAATTATATTTTGTTACTGAACTCCAATCGAGCCAGAGACCAAGCAAAGATTAAAATCAAACTGCATCCTTCGGGGTTAAAAAATATGAAGTGCCGAAAAACTGCAGTTCCTCTAGGTACCACATGAGGATGGTTAAAATCACCTGAACTCCCAGGTTAACCTGCTCCGTTTTGCAGCATTAAAAAGCAGCCTGGTACAAAAAAAACAACTTTAGCCTCTTCGGCTACTTTCCCCCTTCATAACAACTCTTGGAGGGGGCTGAATGTTCTTTTTAATAATTCATCCACCTGGATACTGTGGTTGCTTTGACCAACAAACAGCAATTATAGCAGATCGCCGTCTGCTACGCTTCACCTCCACTAACTAGCGTCAATGAACTGGACCTCTCCACAGTGTTTGTGCTATCGGCTCCTTTTGGAGCACTTTAATAGATTATCTGACAAATATTATGGCTTGCTGTGTGAAACAGACCATCAAAGAAGTTTGCGTTTCTTTCTGTTACCACTAATTAGCAGACCTGTATGTCTGTGCGAGGTGCCTGTGCAGTGTACGGGTGCAACTTGCTGACAAAGCTTGTTAGCATTAGCTGATAACTTGGCACTCCATCCTCCCGCCTAAATCTGATAAACTTCTGGCTTCAAATAAACCCACATGGTAGCAGCCAGCTACATCTATCTTTTATACTGCCTGTGATTGAAATAAAATATGAAAATATGAAGCTGAGGCAGAGATCTCCTACTATGTCCGATTACTGAACTTGATTGTGTTATACATCTAGTAATTTAAATACATGATGATGAGAAAATTAGGAAAGGCCGCATAATGCAAAAGAAGGAGACAAAGTGTACAGAAAGGGCAAAAAAGGTTGAAAGAAGATGATTGAGAAGAGAAACAAAAACATTAATACGTATGTATAAATTGTTACACTTAATTTATTCTGCAAAAGCACACAATTGTGCAGAAAAGAAAAATCCCTATTTTTAATTTGGAACCCCATGCCAAATAAAATGTGGATTCAGTGTGTAAAACACTTCATTAGAACAATAAACTACTGCCACACACACACACACACACACACACACAAATACACACCAACAATGATCGCACACAAAACAACTCGCAGAGCCTGAGAAATATGCTACTGTATGCAAACACACATTAATGTATGCATGTAAATGACACAAAAGCTGAGGTGAATTTGAACAGCAAAGTGTATTCAAGGTCAGAGCTGTTTGCCAGCTTCAGTGTAAACACACAAAAACACAGCTCTGTTTGATACTGGCCAAAAAAAAATCCCTGAACCAACACACCCACATGCTAAACAAGCACAGATATCATTCAGAAACTGAGGATGATACGAGCACGTATATGGTCAGACATCAGAGGACATTACAACCGCCTTAGACTCCTTTTCTGAAGACTTACCTGAATACCAACCATAAATATGCACTAAAATATATCCTCAAAACTGAATGATTTCCATCACGGGGGCTTGCTTTTTGGTGAGAGTGTAAACAGATTTTGGTCCCCACAACATTTGTAATACTTGGACAATGCCGATAATAGAGGGGTGGATCGAATTTGTGTGAACGAGCAATATAAAGCACACGGAACTAAAATAACTCACAGGCAGAGCCTTGCAATAACAAACAAAACAACCTTGAGAGACACAGGAGAAAATAAAAGCAGGGAGAGCGAGTTAGAGGGAAAAAAATGAAAGAAAACAGGGGCAGAATACCCTCTAATTAAGTCTAGTGTAGATGCCGAGATGATCGTTTTTGTTTGTTTTAGTTTGTTTTATCTTAGAGACGTTTATTTTTATGATTAATAAGCAGATTCACTTCGTTACTGGACTTGGAGCAAATGATACACCCACCTTTGATGCTGCTTTCGCAGTAAAAATAAAACAGAAACAAAAAAATAAAACAAAAGTGCATCAAGTTCAGCTTAAAATGAGGCACGAAACACTGACAGAATAAACGAATGAGGACACAATGACACAACAGACTTAACACAAGGCTGTGCGTACTTGTGTTTATCATTTGCTTATTGTCTCACACTGAATGGCCCTCCGTTTCCTATGAGGGACAAAAAGCAAGTTCTCATAATACTGGCATTACACTCCCTCACACTCTTGCAGACACCATGAGTTAAAAGTTGCTCTTATAATGTATTCTATTCAGCCTGGAACCTGCATGTGTAGTTCGTTCGATGTCATTTAATCCACTGGATCCCAATAAACTGTGAGGTACATGGATGTCCGCGAGAAACCTGACTTCAAAAAAAATTGCCCATTTATTGTATCGTAAGGACTTGGTTTAACGTCAGTGCACGATTAGGTTTAGACAAGCAATATCTTAGCTGGTGCAAATGATTTCAATCGTAAATATGTATCTGCTGAATTTAATTCTAGCTGCACCCTATCAGGCGACATAAACGTAGCATTTTTAGCTCTGAGCTTTTTGGTTTTTTGTTTTGTTTTGTTACAAAACTATTCGTGTGTCTCAAAAGGAGTGGACTGAGGGTGTTGTCAGTGCATCAAGAGCCACCATGTACAGACATCTTCAGGAAAGGAGCTACAACAGTCACAATCCTAATATCCAGCCACTCCTGAGCCAGAGATAACATCAGAAGCATCTTACCTGGGCTAAGGAGAAAAAGAACTGGACTGTTGCTCAATGGTTCAAAGTCCTCTTTTCAAATGAAAGTAAATTTTGCATTTCATTTGGAAATCAAGGTCCTAGAGTCTGGAGGAAGAGTGGCAGAGAATCCAAGTCCAATGTGAAGTTTCCAGTCTGTAATGATTTAGGTTGTCATGTCATCTGCTGGTGTTGGTGGTGGTTGGTCCACTGGGTTTTTATCAAGTCCAAATTCAATGCAGCCATCTACCTGGAGATTTCAGAGCACTTCACCCTTCCATCTACAGCAAGTGTTATAGTAAAACTAATTTCCTTTTCCAGTAGGACTCAGCACCTGATTGGGCAGCCAACTTGGCTGACCTGAACTGTCAAGAAAGAGATGAGAAATACCTGACCCAATAATACAGACAACCTAAAGGCCACTGTCAAAGCAACCTGGGCTTTAATAACATCTTGGCACTGTCACGAGATGATCGTCTCCATGCCTCACCACCTTTCATGCAGTAATTTGTGGTAAAGGACCCCCAACCAAGTACTGGATGTATAAATGTATGTATGTTTCAGAAGTTGGACATTTCTGTATGCAAATATTTTTCAATAATCTTCTTAGGAAATAGTCTAATAATATGAGGTACTGAATTTCTGATTTTGATTTGCTGTAAGCCATTATCCTCAATAAAAACAGGCTTGAAATTTTTCACTTTATGTGTAAGGAATACAGAATATATGGAAGTTTACATTGTTGGATTAAATAATTTTTAAAAAAAAAAAATCTCTGAGCAGCTCTAGTACAAGATTTCTGATTTCCAGAGATTTTTCTGTTTGGAGCAGAATGACCCAGCAGTCCAAACCCTCTGAAAACAATAACTCTTCTATCAAATTTTAGGATGACAGACATTGACCTTACTCACACAATATACTTGTGCACCCTGTTTCAAAAGTAGGTGGCAGCACTTCATATCAACAGATGAATAATTTCTGCTTTTTCCAATATCAAGTATGCTGCAACGAGTATTTGGTGCTCACAGCAATAACAAAGGTCACAACCACAACATTAAAGGAAATTTGTGGAAAATGCTGCACTCACCATTAGATGCATAGATAGCGTTGGTCATCTGAGGAGGGTGAATGGGGTCAGTGGCCTGACCGTTCATTGGGCTCGGTCCAGTCGGGCCACAGGAGCTGTCAAATGAGCGATTAGGTGATTCACTGTGTTGATCCTAAAATGGGGATCAGACAGATAGCACTCAATACTTTCAAAACATAATTCACATAATTCAAGAAAAATGGATAAAGGCAGGGTGAGCTACTCATTTGTACTTTTTGTGTTTTTTGTTTTGTCTTTTGGGCTGTGGGGGGGTGGTGTATGTGGATTGCATTTAAACCGAGTGATGACGAGTAGTGTGTATGAGGTTTTTATTTGACAGTTCAAACATAATAAGATGTCAAATGAAATGAATCCGAGGCAGGAGTTCAAAAAACAGAAGAGGGTCAAAGTGAAAGAGGGAACTCCATTTCCCATGCCCCATCGGGCTATAATAACCTTCAGCACTGCTTCCCTTTTCAGTGTGTGTGGCACTAAAGCCTCGATTGTACTTTCTGCATCCGCGAGTCCGCTAAGATCCGCTTGGGTTTGAGTGATGTAAATTTGGTCATCAGACGGTGAGCACGAGGGTCTGTGCGGATGTCTGCATGCCAGCCTGTTTTCTGTGACCGCGCCGTCCTGCCCGCGGAGAATTTACATTACAATGCACCAGCAATGCATGTGCCAGGCAGCGGACTTCAAGGGGACTTCAATGAAGTGTAACAGGAATGAGTGCTCGGCCATCGGGTCTCCAGCTGTCCATGTTCGCGTCCGCAATGGAGTGTAATCAAGGCATAACAGTCACTCTGACACCTATCCCCCTCAAAGACAAGCCCTCTGAGGGTCCTGTACTAGTCAAACAAAGCATTGATTATACTGCTGATGTGTCTCTTTGTGCATGTATTATTTCTTTAGGAATTTAATTTGCATTTATTTGTCATTTGTCTTTGGGTGTAGAAAACTCTACGGATTCATTAACATGCATGCATATGTATGCCATTCTTGCGTTGAGCTTCAGCGTACTTTGCGTTTATTTGCTGTATTCGCTCCACTCCAGTGAAAAATCCCTACTCTCTAACAACAAAGAAGACATAACAGCCCTATGTGTGCGCAATAAATCCTCCTTGTCATCCTGCTCTTGACCCCACACCCAGCACCGGCTCCTCTCCCTCACTCAGCCTCCTCCCAACTCCAACCCGGATCGCACCAGGGTGTTAGAGATCTAACAGGCCCCCCTCCTGGCTCCCTCCCAGCATGCATCCTATGAGCTACTGTTATAGTGCAATCAGAATTCTCTTGAAAGATAAATGTTTTAAATACATTTAAATACATTTATAGAGGTGTTATTTTGTCCTCTCTTGTAACTCATTTTCTGTGCTTGAGAACTGTTTGTGGTGGGTTTTTTAGCAGAAAATACCTTCAAATGATGGTGTGCTCTACACACAACATTTGAGTCAAATGATTATGGAAAATTGAAAGGACTAAAAATAAGTTGAAATTCATTCTAAATGGCATGATAAGCACTAAGTTATAACTTAGCCAGTGTGTTGGGAAATAAGTGAGCGTTGTTGTTCTGCATGAGTATCAACAGTAATTATCAGCAGAGTAGATTTTCTAAAATCTTTTTTTTTTATTTGAGACGCCAGCAAGAACATCATCAGATTATTCCCACTGAACCTGTAGAACCGTACTTATAAAGACAGAAGGAGTTTTGATAGTTCCTGTATTAAATGAGCAGCTGGATAAAAAGAGAGATTAGGGAGAGCTGACAAGACAAACACAGTGAGAAGAATTGAGTGAGAGAGGGAGAAAATTACACAATTCCGGGAAAAGAAAAAAAAAAAAAGGGATCAGAGAGGTGAAAATGTAGAGTGGTCCACTTGCATCAATGCTGACTCCCAGAAAAGGCTTTTAAGGTACAGTCTCTTATCTATCCAACTTTATCTTCCTCCGATATTTTCCTTCCTTTTCAACTTTTAAGACAAAGTGAGAAACATGGATGTTCCCCTTCAATGCTGCTAACAGCTATCTCCAAGCACTGCAAGCCCAATCACATGGCTCATATGTACATAAAACCAGCTTAAACTGACCTAAACTATAAATTCTACATTAACAAGGGTGTTAATTGATATTATAATTTTTTTAAAATGTACCGCATTTAAACTGCATCAGTCGGTGTGGAAATTCTACCTATACGTACCTTAATAAGCGTAGCCACTATCCTCTGAATGATGTCGCCTTGTATGAATTCATGTGTCTGTCTGTGTGTCTGGAGTGCTTGAGAGTGAGCACGCTCCACAGTGTATATAGCTTTTTCAATAACCAGCAGGTCATCTGAAGGGTCATCCACACTTGAACCGACAACCTGGCTTTGTGTGTGCGAGGATTTCTACCAATACACTACCGAGCTGTGTAAAAGGCATCAGCTGAAAAGTGGACGAGATGAAAAGCACCTCTTTTACTTATAAAGAAAGGAGATACAGCTGAGTCAAGAACACTCTGTCATAAACACGAACAGAGGAACACACACACACGAACATACAAAGTGTAAATGCTCTTTTGCTGCTTGCCTCGGTGACCAGAGGAAATACAGTGTGAAGAATACAGAGAGTGGATGTGAGGTTTCAAAAGTCATCTGAGGCAGCGGTAACAGACAAGATAAATATTACATATTTATCTTGCACACATACACTGGATTACACACACACACATATATATATATATATATATATATATATATATATATATATATATTAATATAAAAAAATAAAAATACACAATA